>JAQZBX010000521.1:13525-106793 GCA_029593785.1 Cabassous unicinctus | reverse complement strand
TTTCTTTTTTTTTTTTTTTAGTAGGTACTGGGAATTGAACCCAGGCCCTCCTACATGAGAAGCAGGTGCTCAACCACAAGTAATGAGCTACATTCATTACCCTTAAGTTGTTTTCTTTACTTGTTAAAAATCTGTCAATATTTTTTATTGACAGATAGAAATGTAATTATACACTATAGTTAAAAGTAATATTGTAAGGGAGAAAGCAAACTAGACAAGTTTATAAAGTTTTTATAAACTTTATTTCAACTTCAAAAAATAACAGACAAAAGGCAGCTTAACAAATCATGGAAGCACCACTTTCATAAATCCTATCCAGTCACATTTATGTTATTTAATCCTAATACTACACTCGGTGTTCTTTCTTCAGTGTTCTGAAAGATGAATAAATGAGCCCAGATGACTTAAATGACATGACCAAGATCTTTGCTTAATCATATTCATATCTCCATAACCTATATCCCATATTCTTTTTTTTTCACCTTTTGAGTTGATATAGTACCTCCTTTGCCTTTGCTGCAAAATATTACAATATTACTTCTTTTTTAGGCCAGTAAAAAGAATTCATTTGGGAAATGGAGGAAAGAACAGAGCTTGCTGAGAAATGGGAGAGAAAGATGGAAATACACACTTAGATTTGGTGCAGGCTTCTCTAAGTAGAGAGGGCACACTCTGCCTTGTGTGGTTATCTTTTAAACTATTATTTTAATTATTTCTCCCCCTTCCTAATGATAAGGGGATGAGCACCAGCTGTTATTGGTTACCCCACCAAAGGTGGGGGGCAATGGTGAGGCTTATTTGGAATATCTGGTGCCAAATGGAGGTCCCATAAAGAGAAACTGGGACCTCAAGTCTAAAGCCAAGGTCTCAGTGAGGTCTTGCAGCCATGTTGTCTGTTGGCCATATTGTCTGTTGGCCATGTTGTGGCTCCTCTTCTCCCTGGCTAACCAGCCTCAACTCCTCCCTCAGAGAGTTCATGCCCTTATTCTTAAGGGGGTGCTGAGGGGTGATGGTAATACTTCTGCAGTTACTTCCTGCATGTTAGGGCAGTAGTCCCTGCCTGACAGGGTGCAAACCTGAGCTTGAGGGAAGATGAGTCCAACACTGTAGTTGGAACTCAATGAAATACCTGCCTGACAGGGCACAAAACTCTCTGGCTATTCTATTGAAGTTGAGGGAAGACAGGTCTGACACTGTGGTTGGAACTGGCTGAAATCCTTGTGTGAATAATATCTTGTTTTGGAAGGCATTGATTCTGGAAAGAATAAACTTAGAATTTTGAAGATACATGGCCCCATTAAAAGGTTAAAGAAAATGGTTGAAAGTGGGTCCAAAAAAGGGGTTCAGCTAAGACATACTGGACCATGAGAATAAGAAACGCCACGTGATTTTAGGGGTTGCATCCCCCTGAAGTTGGTAGGCTTCATCTTGCAGGTTTCAAATGCTGTCTAGGACTATTCCAGAGTGATCTATATAGAAACAGCATTTTTCCTTGAGAAATAGGCAAGTCTGTCCATCCCCCTCTCCCCCTGCCCATGCTGCTGTTAGCATGTTTCTGGCTCTGCAATTTTGCAGTACCACAGCAGCAAGAGTCTGTATAATGTCTTAGGACTTCTAAGGCACAGCTAGTTTCTTCTATGCTGTTAGTTAGCTCTAGGGAGAGATTGAAATAGATAATGGGGTTTGGTATAAATTGCCAATCCCAGTGTTCCATGGTAATTGTTATGTTTAAGACAGCTAAGAGGAGGGTGAGAAGAGGCATTTCCTTTTAGTTAAGGTATAGGAAGAAACTACAGGAAATGAAAACAGAAAAGATTTTTTAATGGGTGTCTGGCTTGCCTTCTCCCTTAAAATATTACTTTTAACTGTAGTCTATAAATTACATTAGTTGTATTTTTTACATGTATCACCATGTTTTAACACCTTGTAATAGAGGACCATTCTTGTATTTGGATTTTTAACCACAATCCTCATCTACTACCAAAATCACTATGTTATATAGTCCCCATGCTATCCTCTAGCTTTTTTTCAATTGACATTCACCTCCATAGATTAACACTTTGAGCCACTTTCACATTTATAAATTGGCTGTGTTATACTAACTATAATGCGTTACCATCAACTCTGTCCATTTCCACACATTTACTGTCCACCTTATTAACATTCTACACACATTCAACATTATTGCCCCCTTTTCAATCCACATTCTGTCTCCTAATAACCTATACTCTATAGTTTAACTCCATACTTTTACACATCGTATTTAGGTCATATCAGTAAGATCATAAAATATTTGTCCTTTTTTTTGCAGTCTCCTGACCTGCAGATCCCACAGCACTTCCCTCAGACATCTTCTGCTCTTTCTTCCTTGTTTTGTAAGAGACAAAATATAACTCTTTCAAAATATAACTTCTCTTTTATTAGACAAGATGTAGGTTTACAGAAAAGTCATGCAGCAAATACGTATTTCCTGTATACCCCTATTATTAATAGCTGACATTAGTGTGGTACGTTTCTTACAATTGATGAAAGAATATTGTTATATTTGTACTATTAAATATAGCCCACAATTGATATTAGTGTATAATGTTTGTGTGGCACAGTCCTGTTTTTTTGTTTTGTTTTGATTTTTTCTTTCTTATACAAGCTGTGGGTTTACAGAACAATTATGCTTTTACTATGTGATTTCCATATACCACCCCACCACCAACACCTTGCATTGGTGTGGAATATTTGTTACAAATTCTAATAGAATATTTTTATAATTGTACTATTACTGAAAGTCTATGAATTAACTTAGGGTTCACTGTGTAGTGCATTTTCACAGATTTTTTAAACATTTTATTCTGTTACCGCATATACAATTTAATATTTCCCCTTTTTAATCATATTCAGATATATATTTCAGTGCGGTTAATTGTTTTCACAATGTTGTGCAGCCAATGCCACCATCCATTACCAAAGCATTTCCATCATTCCAAATAGGAACTCTGTACATTTTAAGCCTTAACTTCCCATTTCCTATCCCTCTTCCATCCTCTGGTAACCTATATTCCAGATTCATACTCTGTGAGTTTGCTTTTTCTAATTGTTTCACATCAGACAGATCATACAATATTTCTCCTTTTGTGTCTGGTTTACTTTACTCAACATAATGTCCTCAAAGTTCATTCATGTTGTCACATGTTTCAGAAATTCATTCTTTTTTTATTGCTGACTGTTTGGCAGTATTTGTTTCAGCTCTTTAAATATAACATCCCACAGCCTTCTTGCTTCCATGGTTTTGGTTGAGAAACCAGCACTTAATCTTATAGAGGTTTCCTTGTATGAGACCTCTTGCTTCTCTATTGCAGCTTTTAGAATTCTCTCTTTATCTTTGGCATTTAACAGTTTGATTATAACATGGCACAGTCTGGGTTTATTTGGGTTTTCCTGTTTGGAGTTCATTGAGTGTCCATCTACCACAAGATCTTGAAGATGTTTCCCTACATTTTCTTCTAGGAGCTTTATGGTTGTAGCTTTTATACTTAGGTCCTTAATCCATTTTGAGATACTTTTTGTATCAGGTATGAGATGGGGCCCTCTTTGTTTTGGATATGGCTATCCAGTTCTCCCAGCACTATTTGTTGAATAGACTGTTCTAACTAAGCTGGGAGGTTTGATAGCTGTGTTAAAAAACACTTGACCATAGTTGTTGGGGTCTATTTATAAATTCTCAATTCAATTCCTTTGTTCCATATACCTATATTTCCACCAGTATATGCTGTTTTCACTACTGTATCTAAGTAATTTGCTTTAAAATCATGAAGTGAGAGTCTTTCAACTTCATCTTCTTTTTAAATAGATTTTCGGCTAATCAGGGCCTCTTATCCTTCCAAAATATTATGACATTTGGATTCTGAATTTCTGCAAAAAATGCTATTGGGATTTTTACAGAGATTGTGTTGAATCTGTAAATAAGTTTGAGTAGAATTGAAATCTTAATAAGATTTAATCTTTCAATCCATAAACACAGAATGTCCTTCCATTTATTAAGTCTTTTTGGCTTCTTTAAGCAATATTTTGTAGCTATCTGCATACAGTTTCTTTATGTCCTTGCTAAAGTTTGTTCCTAAATATTTGATTCTTTTAGTCACTATTGTAAATGTTTTTTTTCTGACTTCCTCCTCAGATTTATCATTAGTATTATATAGAAACACTACTGATATTTGCATATTAATCTTTTATATTTAAAAAGTTTTACTGATGTATATAGTTAATACATGGATATGCATAAACAATAAGTATCTAATAAAAGTTATAAACTTACAAAACAAACATGCATATAATCATACAGGGCTCCCATACATCAAACCACCACCAATACCTTGTATTATTGTGAAACATTTGTTACAAATTATGAAAGAACTTCGTCAAAATACTACCACCAACTATAGATCATATCTTATATTTGGTGTATTTTCCCCCCAACCCACCCAATTATTAAAACCCTGTATTAGTAATAAATATGTGTATAGTTCCTGAGAGAACATTCTCATAATTGTTCTGTTAACCACATCCATCTTCCATCAGTGGATTCACTGTGTTATATAGTCCCATGTTTTGTACAATCCATTCAAAATGTACACTCAGTGGCTGTCTTCATCACAGAGTACAGCTATCATCACCTCAGTCAATTTTAGAATGTTTCCATTACTCCAAAAGGAAAAATTCCATACTCCTTATTGTTGTCCCTTAGAATTGATATAACTTATTTGCCATTGCTGCAAAAATATTACAGTATTATCATCATTAGTGGTAATTTTCCCATGTATCACCATATTCTTAATCATTTGTAAAAGAAAAATATTTTTATGTTTATACTATTAATGACAGTCTTTAACCACCACTGAAATCACTGATTAGTGATGAAATCACATTCTTAGATTATTCTCTAACATCAACTCCCATCCTTAACCCACATTTGCTCTCCTAGAAACCTATACTCCAGAATTTACTTTCATGGGTTTACTCATTATATTTGGTTCATTTTAGTGGGACCATGCAATATTTGTCCTTTTGTGATTGGCTTATTTCACTCAACATAATGTCCACAAGGTTAATCCATGATGTCACATGAGTCTCTAATTCATTTCTTCTTACAGATGAATAGTATTCCATTGTATGTGTATACATTTTGTTATACATCGGTTTTTGGACTCATGGATTGTTTCCGTAATTTAGCAATTGTGAATAATGCTGCTATGCGCATCGGTGTGCAAATGCCAGTTCACTTCCTTGCTTTCAGATCTTCTGACTATATTCCTAGAAACAGGATTGCTGGATCAAACACCAGTTCTATATTTTGCCTACTGAGGAAATACCAAACTGTGTTCCACAGAGCTTGCATCATTTTACATTCCCATGAAAAGGGAAGGAATATTCATATGTCTCATATACTCTCCAGGACTTGTAGTTTTCATTTTTTTAAAAATGATGGCCATTCTGTAAAGTGTAAAATGATATATCACTTTATGTTTGGATCTGCCTTTCCCTAATGGCTAGTGATGTTGAAGACTTTTTCATGTGCTTTTTGGCCATTTGTTCTACCTCTTTGGAAAAATATCTATTCAAGTCTTTCACCCATTTTTAATTGAGTTGCTTGTCTTTTTTTCTTTGAGATCTATGATCTCTTTATATAACATGGATATCAAACTCTTATAGGATATGTGTTTTCTAATTATTTTTTCCCATTGAGTAGGCTGCCTTTTTACTTTCTTGACAAAGTCTTTTGAAGAATAATTGTGTTTAATTTTGAGGAGTTCTCATTTTTTAAACAAATCTATTTTATTTACACATATTGTCCATACTTTGGGTATAAGGTTTAAGAAATGACCACCTACCACAATATCTTGAAGATGTTTCCCTACATTTTCTTCTGTTTTACATTTGTTCATTTTATATTTAGATCCTTCATCCATTTTGAGTAAATTTTTGTATACAGTGTGAGATAAGCATCCTCTTTCTTTCTTTTGGACATGGATATTCTCTTCTCCAAGTATTTGTTGAATAGACTATTCTGGCCCACCTAAGAGAGCTTGACAGTCTTGTCAAAAATCACTTGGCCATAGATGTAAGGGTCAATTTCTGAGTTCTCAAATCAGTTCCATTGGCCAGTCTGTTTATCTTTATGCCAATTTCATGCTGTTTTTTAACGACTGTAGCTCAGTATTAACATGCTTTACAGTCAGAAAGTGAGCATCCTCCAACTTTGTTCTTCTTTCTAAGACATTTTTAGCTATCTGGGCTCCTTACATTTCCAAATAAATTTGATAATTGGCTTTTCCTTCCTTTGAATAAGGCTGTTGAGATTTTTATTGGGATTGCATTGAATCTGTAGATAAGTTTGGGTAGAATTGACATCTTAACGATATCTAGTCTTCCAATCCAAGAACAGAGAATGTCTTTCCATTTATTTAGATCTTCTTTGGTTTATTTTAACATTGATTTATAGTTTTTTGAATATATATCCTTTGTGTCCTTGATTAAGTTTATTTCTAAGTATTTGAATCTTTTAGTTGCTATAATAAATGGATTTTTTCTCAATTCCTCCTCAGATTGCTCATCAGTATTGTACTGATATTTGCATATTATTCTTGTATCAGGCCACATTGCTGAACTCATCTATTAGTTCTAGTAGCTTTGTCGTGGTTTTTCAGGATTTTCCAGGTATAGGATCATATCATCAGTGAATAGCAAAGGATTTTTCTTCGTTTCCAATACGGGTATCTTTATTTCAGTTTCTTGCCTAATACCTCTAGCTAAACCTTCCAGCACAAAGCCAAATAACAGTGGAGAGAGTGGGCATCCTTGTCTTTTTCCTGATCACAGTGGGAAAGCTTTCAGTATTTCACCATTGAGTTCAATATTAGCTGTGTATTTTTCATATGTACATTTTACCATGGTAAGAAAGTTTCCTTCTTTCCTTTCCTTTGGAATGTTTTATCATGAAAGGATGGTTTGTTTTTAATATGCCTTTCCTGCATCAATTGAGATGACTTTTTAATTTTTCTTCTTCAATTTATTAATGTGGTGCATTACAATAATATATTTTCTAGTGTTGATCTACCCTTGTATATCTGAGATAATACCCACTTGACTGTGGTATAATTCTTTTAATGTGCTTTTAGATTTTGTTTCTAAGTATTTTCTTGAGGATTTTTGCATCTATATTTATTGGAGAAATTGTTCTGTAATTTTCTTTTTTCATAGTATCATTGTCTGGCTTTGTATTGGGGTAATTTGGCTTCATAAAATGAATTTATTAGGTTACCTTCCAATTCAATTTTTTGGGAGAGTTTGAGCAAGATTAGTATTAATTTTCTTTGATTGATTTGTAGACTTCACCTGTGAAGTCATCTGGTCCTGAACTTTTCATTTTTGGGAGGTTTTTGATGACTATTTCTATCTCATTAGGTCTTCTATTTTTTCTAGGATCAGTGTACATTGTCCATGTGTTACTAAGTATTTGTCCATTGTCCATTTCCTCTACCTTGTCTAGTTTGTTGACTTACAGTTGCTCGTAGTATCCTCTTATGGTCTTTTATTTCTATGAGGTCAGTGGCAATGTCCTCTCTCTCATTTTTTATTTTATTTATTTGAATCTTCTTTTTTTTTTCTTTACCAGTCTAGCTAAATGATTTTCAATTTTGTTGATCTTCTTATAGAACCATCATCTGGTTTTGTTGATTTTCTATTTTTTGTTCTCAATTTCTTTTATTTCTGCTCTATTCTTCATTATTTCTTTACTTCTGCTCATTTTGCGATTAGTTTGCTGTGCTTTATCTAGTTCCTCCTAGTGTGCAGTTAGGCTTTTTATTAGCTTTATTCTTTTTTAATCTAAGTATTGAGGGCTTGAAATTTACCTCTCAGTACTGCCTTCCCTCTATCGCATAGGTTTTGATATGTTGTTTTCTCATTTTTATTCATCTTGAGATACTTTGTGATTCCTCTTTCAATTACATCTTTGACTCAATGATTATTTGGGTGTTGTTTAATCTTCATTTATTTGTGCATTTTCCTGTATTCCACCAGATATTATTTCCAGCTTCATTCCATTATGTTTAAAGAAAGTGATTTATATAATTTCAATATTTAAAAAAATTTTTGAGACATGTCTTGTTACCCACATATGGTCTATCATTGAGAAGGAACCATATGTACTTGAGCAGAATGCATCTCTTGATGTTTTGGGGTGTAATGCTCTATAAATGTCTGTTGTGCCTGAATAATTCATCATATTTTTCAAGCTCTCTGTTTTCTTATTTATCCTCTTTCCAGTTATTCTAGCCAATGCTGAACAATAGTTGAAGTCTCCAACTAATATTGAAGAGATGTCTAATTCATTCTTCTGTATTGTTGTTGTGTGTCTCATTTATTCTGGGGCACCCAGTTTAGGTGCATAAATATGAATGATTGTCATTTCTTCTTGGTGAATTTCTCCTTTTATTAATGTATAATGTCCTTCTTAGCTCTTATAGCAGTTTTGCCTTTAAAATCTATTTTGTCCAATATTAGTGTTGTAATTGCAGATCTTTTTTAGTTACTATTTGAGTAGAATATTCTTTTTCAACTTTTCATTTTCAGCCTGATTTTGTCATTGAATCTAAGTTGAGCCCCTTTTAGACAGCATATAGATGGCTCATATTTTCTATCCATTCTGTCAGCCTATGTCTGTTAATTAGGGAGTTCAATCCATTAACATTTGATGTTATTATTGTAAAGGCATTATTTCATCCACTTTGTCCTTTGGCTTTCCATTGTCACATGTTACTATTGTGTGGCTTTTTACCCTTTAATTTCTCCTTACTAATAATCTTCATTTCTACACTCCTCTCCCAGTCTCTTATTCTGTATTTTCCTTTCAGGCTGCAGCACTCGCTTTAACATCTCTTCTAAATCTGGTCTTTTGTTAATTTCTCTCAGTTTTTGTTTTTTTGTGAAGAATTTAAATTCATTCTTATTTTTTAAGGACAGTTTTGCCAGAAAAGAATTCTTGGCTCACAGATTTTCTCTTTTATTATCATAAATATATCATATACCTGTCTTCTCATCTACATGGTTTCTGATGAGAGATTGGCAATTAGTCTTATTGAGCTTCCCTTGTATGTAATGAATTGATTTTCTCTTTTTTTATTTTTATTTTTTATTTTTGTTGTTGTTGTTTTAATTGCCTTTCTCTTGCTGCTTTCAGAATCCTTTTTTATCTCTGGTATTTGACATTCTGAATAGTAGGTGTCTTGGAACAGGTCTATTCAGATTTATTCTTTTTAAGGTGCAATGTCCCTCAGATATATTGATATTTATGTGTTTCATAAGGGATGGGAAGTATTCAGTCATTATTTTCTTAAATATTCTTTCTGCCCTCTTTCCATTCTCTTCTCCTTCTGGGACACCTATAATGCATATTTTTCTGCATTTCATGTTGTCTTTGGATTCCATGAGACCTTGTTCAACTTCTTCCTTCTTTTTTCTGTCTGTTTTCTCTTTTTAAGTTCAGATATTCTGTCCTTAATTTCACTTATTTATTTTTCTGCCATTTCAATTCTGCTCATATATGCCTCTAATTTTTTTAATCTCATCCATTCTGTCTTTCATTCCTATAAGCTCTGTTAGTTTGCAGGCTTTCAAATTGTTCTTTATTCTCAACCATTGTCTCCTTAATATCCGTTATCTTCTTTTTACTTCAACTCCTTCAATTGATTTTGGAGTTTGTGTGGTCTTCCTTGATTAGTTGTCAAATCCTATGTCTCATCAGGATTTTTGTTTTTATCATTTACCTGGTCCTTCCTGTTTCTTAGTATGGATTCTAATTTTTTTTGCTGATATCTAAGCATCTGATTATATTGTTGAATTTACTCTGATGGTCAATTCCTCTCTTGCCTAGTGGTTTGGTTCATGCCTCTTTGATTTTTTATTCAACATATTCTAAATATTTAAAGTTGCCTTCCTTAAGTTTCCTACAGTGCCAGGCACTGCCTATTGAGGTGCAGATCAGATCCAAGAGGGCCTGGACATTAGTGACTTCAAAATCTTAACAGCTAAAGGTTTCGGGAGAGCTGAGCCATTCACCTATTAGTTTGCAGCTGGAGACCAGAGCACTGAGAAGTTGAGAAGGCCTCAAAAGAAATGAGTCCTCCACCCTATAGCTGAGATCAGAAGAAGCTGGGCCCATGAGGCCTTAAGAGGAAGGGAAAGGCTGAACCCTCACAGAGATTGGCAACCATCTTGCTTCAACACATGACAACAGACTTTGGTGAGAAAATACCTCTTATGTTACCTTGAATTAGACTCTTTAGGGCCTTGTAAACCTAAGGCTTTACTCCAAATAAATACCCATTATAAAGCCAGCAGATTTCTGGTACTTTGCATCAGCACCCCTTTTGCTGACGAATACAGTCATCTTGCCAGATTTCCGAAATTTTTATACTCATAACATATATAATCTAAAATTTCCACTTTTAATCACATTTAAATATATAATTCATTGTTATTAATTTCCTTCACAATGTTGTGCTACCATCACTACCATCCATTACCAAAACGATTCTATCACACCAAACAAGAATTCTGTACAATTTAAGAATTAACTCCCCCCATTCCCTACCCACACCATAGCCCCTGATAACCTTTATTCAAATTTCTATGAGTTTGTCTAATCTAATTATTTCATATTAGTGAGATCATGCAATATTTGCCCTTTTGTGTCTAGCTTATTTCACTCAACATGCTGATATGAAACTTCATACATATTGTCACATGTATCAGAACTTCGTTCCTTTTTATGGTTGAGTAATTTTCAGTTGTGTGTGTGTGTATACCATATTTTGTTTTTCCCCTCATTTGTTGGACACTTAGGTTGTGTCAACCTTTTGGCAGTTGTGAAAAATGCTGCTATGAATATTGGTAGCAAATAACAGTTTGAGTCCCAGCTTGCAATTCTTTTGCATATATACCTAGAAGTGGGATTGCTGCATCTTAAGGTAATTCTAACCTTTCTTAGGAACTGCCAAACTGTTTTATACAGGTGTAGAATCATTTTACTTTGCCACCAACAATGAACAAGTCCTCCAATTTCTCCACTTCCTCTCAAACACTTGTTACTTTCCATTTTAACAGCCATTCTAGTGTGTGTGATATGGTACTACATTTTTATTTTGATTTGCATTTCCCTAATGACTAATGTCATTGAGTATTTTTTCATAAGGTTATTGGCCATTTTTTATTTTTAAAGAAGCTTTATATTACATAAATATTGCATAAAAATATAGATTCCCATATACCTCACCCCTCCCCCTCCCACAATTTCCCTCATTAAAAACATCTTTCATTAGTGTGATACATTTGTTACAATTGATGAACACATAGAAGCATTGCTATTAACCATGGTCTATAGTTTATACTATGTTTTACACGTTGTACCACACATTTTATAGGTTTTGACAACATGTATAATGGCCTGTATCCATCATGGCAATGTCATGCAGGACAATTGTAATGTCCCCAAAATGCCCCATGTTACAACTATTCTACCATTTCCCTCCCCTCAGAACTGTTGGTGACCACTGCCTTTATATCAATAATAAAAGTTATTCCATAGCTAGTACAATAATAAGTCTACTTTAGTCCATAGTTGCACTCCCCCTTATGTTTGCTCATTCCTCAATCTTGAGGATTTGAGTGTGGTGATTCCTACTCGGTTTCTGATTGAGAGGGGGCTTAAATCCCATGGGCAGAAAGGTGAAACTGTCTTGATTGCAGTTGTAGACACTCTCTGTTTTATGAAATGGGCATTGTTCATCATCATATTTTTGTTAGTTGTCCTAGGTGAGTCAAATTAATAGGTGTTGTATCTCTTGAGATGCAGAGGTCAACCGGCATATGAATAGACTGAAGATTTAAGTCTCTGTGACTTATATTTAATGAGCATAGTCTTAATTATAGGTTCAAATAAAAGGAGCAGAAGAGCCCTCTGTAGGGAAATTATAAATGAGTCTAACTCTGTTACATTGGGGAGCATATATTCCAACGTAAGGCCTACTGACAGGGAGCCAAATTCCTGAGATAGTCTGCCATGACTGTAGTGTCAAGATATCTCTAGGGCCTTCAGGAGCCCTGCTTTTGAGGCACTGTTTACTGTGACAGTCATTGAGATCCTGCTGAGACAGGCATAAGCTTAAATTCTGGAATGATCTCTCGACCCTCTTTGAAATCTCTTAGCCTTGAAAACTCATTTATATTTAATATTTCACCCTTTTGTTCAAGATCTTTTTCTGAATACATTACTAGTTGGTGATTGGCAATACTCCCCTGGTGCCAGGGAGGTTCAACCCTAGGAGTCATGTACCCCTTCCAGGTGGTAGGTAGTATATTTATATGCTGAGTTTGGCTTACAGACAGGCCACATTTGAGGAACAAGAAGGCTTTCAGGAGGTAATTCTTAGGCAATATATAATACTAGGCTAAGTTTCAACTTCACAGTAGCAAGGTTCATAAGTACAACCATCAATATCAAAGGCCTGGCATAATTATTGACCATTTTTATATCTTCTTTGGAGAAATATCTATTCAAGTCTTTTTCTCATTTTCAAATTGGTTTGTGTCTTTTTTTTTTTTTTTTAAGTTGTAGGAGTTCTTTATATATATTGGATATAAAACCAGATATGCAGTTTCCAAATATTTTCTTTCATTCTGTAGATTGTCTGTTTTACTTTCTTGATAAGGTCTCTTAAACACAAACACTTTTAGTTTTGATGAAGTCCCTTTTATCTATTTTTTCTTTTGTTGTTTATTCTTTTGGTGTGATTTCTAAGAAATCATTGTCCAACAAAAAGGCCTAAAGATGCTCCCTATGTTTTCTTCTAGGAGTTTTATAATTTTAGTTTTTAAATCATGTCTTTGACCAATTTTGAATTAATTATTATATATGATGTGAAGATGGGTCAACCTTCATTATTTTGTATATGGCTATCTAGTTCTCACAGCACCACTTGTTGAAGAAATTCTTCTTTCCCCATTAGTTGACTTGGCAACATTTTCAAAAATCCATTTTTGATGGTTGGTTTTTCCATTTCTGTAAAGAAATCTCTTGAAATTTTGACTGTAATTGCCTAAAATATGTAACTTGCTTTGGGCAGAATTGGTATCTTGACAATACTGAGTCTTCCAGTCCATGAACATGGAAAGTCCTTAATTTATTTGTCTTCTTTATTTATTTTTTCAGCAATGTTTTGCAGTGATCCATGTACAAATATTTTACATCCCCATTTATGTTAACTCCTAGATATTTGACTATTTTAGTTGCTACTGTAAATGACTTTTGTTCTTTCCTATATTCCTGTATTGACTCTCCAGACAGAAAACCAAAGGGGCCCTGCTGCCTGAATTCACTGAAGAAAAGACCATGACTCCCAATCCCTTTTCCCTTGAAACAACTTAAATCATCAAATTCTGGCCAGGGACTCAGTAATGGGGTATAAATTTTCTACCAGGGGTTAAGACACAGAGAAAACTGAGAACAGTTTCTGTCCATGCAATTTCCAGACCTGCCAGCCAATGGTGCTTGTTGGCACACCTTACTAAGGAGGTGTTTCAGTCTAGGCTTTCCTATGTTCCTGTGTTGACTCTCCAGACAGAAATTCAAAGGGGGCTCTGGTGCCTGAATTCACTGAATAAAAGCCTGTGACTCCCCCTTCCTTTTCCCTTGAAACACCTGATAGGAAAGAAAATGTCTGTTCCTCTCTCAGTCAGCTATAGTTAGCTGGGAATTTTACCCCAGCCTCATATGTTGTGGGTGGGAAGTGGAGCCCTTCCCAGACACCCCGGGGCATAGTAACTCATTTGGGGGTGAAACAATTACATACAAAGTGCAAATTAAATACTGTACTACATATCCAGGGCAAGAACCAAATGGAGCAGTGCTGGAAAAATATGATCAAACATGGGGTGTTCTAAAGGTGTGGAAGTTGGATCAAGTGTTAAAGAGGAGCCTTAACTCAAAGCAATAACCAATAAAAACTGAGACTAGATGGAGAAACGTATGTAAGAGTTAACTCATCAAGATAATCAGAGGCCTAGACATCAGCAATCAATTAAAAACAATACCAAAACAACAACAACAACAAGAATATATGGCTAAGTCAAGGAAACACACTAAACCTTTAGAGGAGACACAGAGCTTGGAACACCTAATCAAGGAAGTTCAAACAAACCTCTTACTAAATCCAATGCTGGTGGATATGTAGAATGTTGTGGTTATGAACATTGGTGTACATATATCGTTCGTGTCCCAACTTTCAATTCTTTTGGGTATATACCCAGTAGTGGGACTGCTGGATCATATGGCAATTCTATAATTAGCTTCCTGAGGAACTGCCAAATTGTCCTCCACAATGGCTGCACCATTCTACATACCCACCAGCAGTGGATAAGTGTTCCCATTCCTCCACATCCTCTCCAACATTTGTAGTCCTGTTTTTTAATAGCCACCAGTCTAATGGGTGTCGGATGATATATCATTGTAGTTTTGATTATCGTATCCTTAATAGCCTGTAATGTTGAACATACTTTCATGTGCTTTTTAGTCATTTGTATTTCTTCTTTGGAGAAGTGTCTATTCAAATCACTTGCCCAGTTTTATGTATGCAGGATATTAGAACCCCATCAGATATATGGTTATCAAATAATTTCTCCCATTGAGTAGGCTGCCTCTTCACTTTCTGGACAAACTCCTTTGAGGTATCCCATTTATCTATATTTTATTTCATTGCTTGTGCTTTGGGGATAAAGTTCATGAAACCTTTTAATAATACAAGATCCTGTAGATGCTTCCCTACATTATCTTACAAGATCTTTGTGGTCTTGACTGTTATATTTAAGTTTTTGTTCCATCTTTAGTTAATTTTTGTATAAGGAGTGATGGTGTTTCTTTCATTCTTTTGGATATGGATATCTAGTTCCCCAAGCACTGTTTGTTGAAGAGGCCATTCTCTCCCAGTTGAGTGGGTTTGGTGGCCTTGTCAAATATCACTTGTCTGTATATGTGAGCATCTCTATCAGAATTCTCAATTTGTTTCCATTTTTCAGTATGTCTATCCTTGTGCCAGTCCCATGAAGTTTTGATGACTGTAGTTTTGTAGTATGTTTTAAAGTGATGTAGTGTGATTCCTCCGATTTCACTTTTCTTTTTCAATATATCTTTGGCAATTCTGGGCCTCTTGCCCTTCCAAATAAATTTCATAGTTAGCTTTTCCATTTCAGTAAAATATGCTGTGATATTTTTATGGGGATTGCATTAAATCTGTAATTCAGTTCGCTTAGGATAAACATCTTAGTGATATTTAGGTATCCTATCCATATACAGCGAATATTCTTCCATTTATTTAGTTCTTTGATTTCCTTTAACAGTGTTGTGTAGTTTTCTGCATAGAACTCATTTACATCTTTAGCTAAATGTATTCATGGGTATTTGATTCTTTTAGTTGCTAATAGAAATGGGATTTTTTTTCTTGATTTCCTCCTCAGATTGCTCATTGTTGGTGTACAGAAATGCTACTGATTTTTCCATATTGATCTTATAACCTGCCACTTTACTGAACACATTTATAAGCTCTAGAAGGTTGGTTGGATATTTCTCAGGGCTTTCTATGTATTGGGTCATGCTATCTGCAAATAGTGAAATTTTTACTTGTTCCTTTCCAATTTGGTTTCCTTTTTTACCTTTTTCTTGCTATAGTACTCAAGCAAGTAGTTCTAAAACAATGTTAAATAAGAGCAATTACACTGGGTATCCTTGTTTTGTTCCAGATCATAGAGGGAAATGTTTTAGGATTTCCACATTGAATATGATGTTAGCTGTGGGGTTTTCATATATACCCCTTTTTGTTTTGAGGGAGTTTCCTTCTATTCCTATTTTTCCTCTATTCCTATTTGTATTAGGAATGAGTGCTGTATTATGTCTAAGGTTTTTCTGCATCTATAGTGATGGTCATGTGAATTTTTTCTTTTGAATTGTTTATGTGGTGTATTACATTGATTGATTTTCTTATTTGAACCATCCTTGCATACCAGGAGTGAAACCTATTCTGTAATGGTATTTAATTCGTTTGATGTGAGGTTGAATATGATTAGCAAGTATTTTGTTGAGTATTTTAGCATCTAGGTTCACTAGACAGAATGGTCTATAGTTTTCCTTTCCTATGGCATCTTTGTTTGTCTTTGGTATTAGGGTGATGTTGGCATCACCCTACAGTGAGTTACGCAATGTTCCCTCCACTTCTATTTTTGGAAGAGTTAATGCAGGATTGTTGTGAGTTCTTTACAGAATGTTTGGTAGAATTTACCTGTGAAGGCATCCGGCCTTGGGTTCTTCTTAGTTGGGAGGTTTTTGATGATTAATTCAATCTCATTGCTTGTGATTGTTGACTTCAATTTCTTCTTTCATCAATGGAGTCTGCTTGTGTGTTTCTAGGAATTTGTCCATTTCCTCTAAATTATCCATTGTGTTAGCATATAATTTTATTAATTATCCTATTATGATACTATTTATTTCTGTGAGGTCAGTGGTGATATCCCTTCCTTGTTTCTTATGTATTTGCATCTTATTTCTTTTTTTCTTTGTTAGTCTAGTTAAGGGTTCATCAATTTTATTAATCTTCTCAAAGAAACAATTTTCAGTTTTGTTTTTTCTAGTGCTTTCCTATTTTTCATTTCATTTGGATCTGCTCTAATCTTTGTAATTTCCTTCTTTCTTTTTCATTTAGGGTTAGTTTGTGGTTCTTTTTCTCATTCCTCCAGGTGTGCAGTTAGGTCATTCATTTTAGCTCTTCTTTTTTAATATGGGGATTTATGTCTATGACTTTCCCTCTCAGTGTTGCTTTTGCTGTATCCCATAGGTTTTGGTATGTTCTGTTGTAATTTTCATTCATTTCAAGGTAGCTACTGATTTCTTTTGCAAGTTCCTCCTTGATCCACTGATTGTCTAAGAGTGTTTTGTTTAACTTCCATATCTTTTTGCCTAATCTGCTTCTCTGCCTGCTTCATTCCATTGTGGTCACAGTAATTATTTTGTATAATTTCAATCTTTCTGAATTCATAGAGTGTTCTGTGGCATAGCATGTGAGCTATCTGGGAGAATGATCCATGTGCACTTGAGAAGACTGTATTTCCACCTGTAGTTGGGTATAATGTTCTTTACATGACTATTAGGTCCAGATCCTCTAATGTATTATTCAAGGATTTGTTTTTTATTGATTCTCTGTCTAGTTGTTCTGTCTAATGGTGATAATTGTGTATT
Source organism: Cabassous unicinctus (assembly GCA_029593785.1). Lineage (NCBI taxonomy): Eukaryota > Metazoa > Chordata > Mammalia > Cingulata > Chlamyphoridae > Cabassous > Cabassous unicinctus. The sequence goes on along the minus strand of JAQZBX010000521.1, from coordinate 89,461 downwards.
AAAATCCCCCACTATAATTGTAGAGGCATCTATTTCTCCATTTAGCTTACCAATGTTTTCTTCATGTATTTTGAGGCACCCTGATTAGGTGCATAAATGTTTATGATTGTTCTTTCTTCTTGATAGATTAATCGATTTATTAATAAATAGTGGCCTTCTTTGTCTCTTACAATAGTTTTGCATTTAAACTCTATCTTGTCCGATATTAGTGTAGCTACTCCTGCCCTTTTTTGGTTATTGTTTACTTGTAAAATTGTTTTCCAACCAAAAACTTTCAGTCTCCTGAGTCCCAATGTCTAAGGTGGGTTTCTCATAGACAGCATATAGATAGGTCATATTTCCTTATCCATTCTGTCAATCTGTGTCTCTTGGTGGGAGATTTTAATCCACTAATATTCAATGTTATTATTGTCAAGGAATTACTTACATTAGATATATTTTCTTAAGTTTATATATGCCACTTTTTTTCTCTTTTTCTCTTTTTATTTGTTCTTATGCCCTCTTCCAACTCTCTCTTCCATTTTTTTCCTTTAAACCTGCAGAACTTCCTTTAGTATTTCTTGAAGGGCAGAAGTCTTGTTAACAAACTTAATTTCTGTTTATCTGTGAATATTTTAAATTGTGCCTCATTTTTGAATGCCAGCTTTGCTGGATAGAGAATTCTTGGCTGGAATTTTTTTTTCTTTTAGCACCTTATCTTTGTCATAACATTGCCTTCTTGCCTCCAGTTTCTCAGTTGAGAAATCAGCACATATACTTATCGAGCTTTCCTTGTATGTGATGGATCCCTTTTCTCTTGCTATTTTCATCATTCTCTCTTTGTCTTGTGCATTGGAGAATTTGACAAATATGTGTCTTGGCTTAGGCCTGCTAGGATATCTACTGTTTGGGGAGTGCTGCGTTTCCTGGACATGTATGTCCCATGTCCCACAATAGTTTTGGGAATTTTTAGCCATTATTTCCTCTAACACTCCTTCTGCCCCCTTCCTTTCTCTTCTCTCTCTGGAATGCCTATAATGCATGTTTGTGCATTCCATGTTGTCTTTCAAATCCCTATGTCCCTCTGGATTTTTTCTATCTTTTAATCTATCTGTTCTACTATCTGTCTGATTTCAGCTGTACTGTCTTCCAATTGCTGATTCTTACCTCACCCTGTTCAAATGTCCTTTTACGTGTTCCCGTGTATTTTTTATTTCTTTTATTCTGTCAATCTTCAACATCGTACCCGTTATCACTTTTAGGTATATTTACAATTTCTTCACTATATTTTCTTAGTTCCTTCTTAATATCCTTAATCTTCTCCTTCACTTCAATAACTTGATTCATGATACTTGTTTGACTTTTCTAATTAGTTGCTCCTTGTTCTCCATCTCCTGTTTTCCAGTTTGTTCATTAGATTGGGCCATGTCTTCCTGTTTCTTAGCATGGCTTGCAATTTTTTGTTGGTGCCTAGGAATCTGTTTTTTTTTCATGGTTTTATTTGGTTGGTTAGCTTCTCATTCTGCTCTGGGTTTTATTTTGTTGTTGTTGTTTGGGTTGCAAGGTTTCACTTTGACACTTTGTTGCTCTTATTCTATTTCCTTGGTGTTTCCTATGTTCCCTTGAAAAAAACTTAGGACCAAGTAAAAGAAAGAGATTAGAGGAAAAAAAGAATAATAGTAATAATATTTAACAAATCAAAGAGGACTGGTACAAACCTAGGAAAATGAATAATCCACACAAGTAAAACATCATAAAAAGTACAGAAGGATAAGACTAATAAAGTGGAATAAAAAATGAAAAAGAAGCACAATAGAGAAAAATATATAGAATGAATTGAAATGTTGGAATAATGAGAAGAGAGGAAAAGAAAAAAGAGAAAAAAGATAGAGTAAAAAAGAAAGCAGAGAAAAAAGAGAGGAACCAAAAAAATTGAAGATCAAAAAAATGGAGGTGGAATGAAAGTAAAACAACAGAAAACAAAAGATAGAAAAATGAACGAAAGAAAGGAAATAACATAGGCAGAAAAATAAATAAAAGGAAAATGGAAACAACGAAAGGGGAAACCCAACAAATATGAAACAAGAAAGAGAACAGCAACTACTGAAGAAAAAACCAAGCAAGGAAAAATAACCTTCCCTCTTAGGCCCCTAAAGAGCTTCTCAGGCTGCCAGTGTTCATCAGTGACTCTGAATCCTGACCTCCACTGGTGAAGTACTCAGTTTTTGAGAGTAAAATAAGGGGGGGGGGCGGGAAGGAATCTTTAAAAAATAAAGAATAACTGATCCAAGAAAAACTAAAATAGAAATACATGTCTATATGGTCCCTGTTACAAAGTATCAGCTGGATGCCTGACAACCCAGGGGATCAGTCTCTGGATCATTTCTCTAAGGAGACCTAGGAATGGAACCAGGGATCTCAAGTATGCAAGGTGGCAATTCCTCCACTGTGCTAAACTGTCTCCTTAGGTTAATTAGGCTTTAGAAAGCTATCTGCCACCTTTCCCTCAGGCGTTTTAGACTCCTACAATTTGCTGGAGTCCTGTTGATTAGGCACTTGTCCCCACCCTCCCAAGGTGGCTGAGCATGACACCCTGCCTGAGAAGATCCCTCCCTCCCCGCTCCCTGTCAGATTGGGGTCCCTTCTGAGATTCAAAGGGGGCTCAGCTGGCCAAAGCCACCACAAAAGAAACCACTCTCCATCCTCTGTCAGATTCTTGTTCCTCCCAGGGAATCCTTCCTCCCACATCATTGGCAGCAGTGAGCCTGGGGCTCCACTGAGGCTACTTGCCTTGAGGGCAGGGTATGTGCCCTTTCCAGCCACAAAGATGAGCAACTCATGGTTTTCCTTTTGCTTCTTTTTCTTTCCAGTACCCTCTTAGATGACTCAGAGCACCTTCCTGTTCTATATATATCAAAAGCAGCTCCTTTAGATAGATCCCTGCCTTCTCTCCACTTTTTTGTGAGAGAGTCAGACTCTGCCTACCTACTTTGAGGCCATTTTCCTGGAAGTGCATATGTATATTTATGTCTTTCATAAGAGTTGGGAAATTTGGGGCCATTATTTCCTCAAATATTCTTTCTGCCCTCTTTCCCTTTTCTTCTCCTTCTGGGATACCCATGGTACACATGAATGTCTGCTGCATTGTCACTGAAATATCTATTATTTTTTCTATCTATTCTTCAGACTGTATCATTACAATTATGCTGTCTGCTAGTTCACTGATGCTTCCATCTGCCTGTTCAATTCTGCTGTTGTATGCCTTTAGTGTATTTTTAATCTCTATTATTGTGACTTTCATCCCCATATAATCTGTTATGTTTCTTTTTTATGCTCAGAAATTCTTCTTTATGCTCACACATTGTTTTCCTAATATTCTTTTTTAACAAATCAATTTACTGATACATATTAATAATTCATAAATTCATCCAAAGTGTGCAATCAATGGTAATTGGAGTAATCACATATTTGTGCACTTCAATCATTCCTAGAGCACTTTCATTATTCTAATAATAATTATTATAATAAACACAAAACTCATCACTGCTCAGTCTCTCTATGCTTCCTCTGTTGCATATAGCTGCAATTCCTTTTCCTTCTCTCTATTATATTTATACTTTGTAAAAACAGTCTTTTAGATGCAATATCACTCACATTTCTGTTTTACATGAGGTTTTGCTATCTTATACAGTCCACTGTTCCAGTTTTTAGCTTTCCTTCTAGTAATATACATGATGTCAGACATTCACTTTCAAGTAATTACATACCCTATAATAGCTCTGCTAGTTACAAACACCATGCTATGCTTTCACCATTTCTATTCATTAGCAAAGCTTTACAAAGGACCTTTTTACCAATTCTGCAAAATTAATCCTTTGTTTTCCCTTCTCTAACCTCCTTCTATTTTCTCATAACCTATATTCTACTTATTAATTTCATGTGTTTACACTATATATTTAGTTCATAATAATGCAATCATAGAGTATTTGCCCTTTTGTGCTTGGCTTGTTTCCCTCAACATAATGTCCTCCAGGGACATGTGGTCATTTTTCACACCTTCATTTCTTCTTACCAGTGCATAATATTCCATCGTGTGTATATACCACAATTTGTTTATTCATTCCTCAGGTGATGGACACCTGGATTGCTTCCTTCTTTTGGCAATCATGAATAATGCCGCTATGAACATCGGTGTGCAGATGTCTGTTCATGTCACTGCTTTCCATTTTGGGTATATATCTAGAAATGATATTGCCTAGTCACATGGCAAGTCTACATTCAACTTCCTTAGGAACTGCCAAACAGTCCTCCACTGTGGTTGTACCATTCTACATACTCAACAACAGCAAATAAGCATTCCTATCACTCCACATCCTCCTGAACATGTACAGTTTTCTTGCTTTTTAATAGTGGCCAGTCTAATAGGTGTCGAATGATATCTCATTTTAGTTTTGATGTGCATTTCCCTAATTGCTAGTGAAGTTGAACATTTTTCATGTGTTATTTCGCGATCTGTATTTCTTCTTTGGACAATTGTCTTTTCAAGTCCTTTGCCCATTATTGATTGGGTAGTTTGTCTTTTTAATGTTGAGTGGTGTGATATCTTTATATAGTATGCATATTAAACCCTTATTGGCTATGTGATTGCCAAATATTTTCTCCCATTGAGTCAGCTGCTTTTTCACCCTTTTGACAAAGTCCTTTGAGGTGTAAAATGTTTAGTTTTGAGGAGGTCCCATTTATCTATTATTTCTTTTGTTGCATTGCTCATGTTTGGGGGTAAGGTTTAAGAAACTACCGCATACCATAAGATTTTGAATAAGTTTTCCTACATTTTCTTATAGGAGTTTTATGTTTCTTGCTTTTATATTTAGGTCCTTGATTCACCTTGAGTTAATTCTGGTGCTATGTGTAAGGTAGGGTCCCCTTTCTTTCTGTTGGATATGGATATGCAGTTCTCCCAGCACCATTTGTAGAAAAGACTGTTCTGGCGCACCTGGGAGGGTGACAGCCTTGTCAAAAATCACTTGATCATATATGTGAGGGTCTGTTTCTGAGTTCTCAGTTTGGTTCCATTGTTCGATGTGTCTGCCTTTATGCTAGAACCATGCTGTTTTTTACCACAGTAGCTAAGTAATATGCTTTAAAATCTGGAAGTGAGAGTTTTTCACCCTCGTTCTTTAAAAGGTGTTTTTGACTAATCAATGCTCCTTACTCTTTCAAAGAAATTTCATATTTGGCATTTTCATTTCTCCAAAAAAGGCTGTTGGGATTTTATTGGGTTTTTATTGAATCTGTAAATCAGTTTGGGTAGAATTGATTTCTTAAAAACATTTAAGTCCATTCAGTCCATGAATATGGATTGTCCTTCCATTTATTTAAGTCTTCTTCAGTTTATTTTAGCAATGTTTTGTAGTTTTCTGAATAGAGAACCTTCATATCCTTGGTTGAATTTATTTCTTAATATTTGATTCATTTAATCACTATTATAAATGGAAATTTTTTTCTCATTTCATCCTTATCTTGCACATCAGTATTGTATAGAAATGATATTGACTTTTGCATATTAATCTTGAATCTTTCCACTCTACTGAACTTGTCTATTATCTCGAGTTGCATTTTTCTTGGTTTTTCAGTGTTTTCTAAATATTGGATCATATAATCAAGAACAGTGAATATTTTATTTCTTCCTTTCCTATTTGGGTGCCTTTTGTTTCTTTATTTAGCCTAATTGCTCTAGCTAGAACATCTAGCATAATACTGAATAACAATGGTGACACTGGCATCCTTGTCTTGTTCCTGATCTCAGGAGGAAGGATTTCAATCTTTCACCATAAGCACTACAATACCTATAGGATTTTCTTATATGCATTTTACTATATTGAGGAAAACCTTCCTCCTATTCCTATCTTTTTGAGTGTTTTTATCAAGATATGGTGCTATAGTTTGTCAAATGCCTTTTCCATTGCCAGAACAAAAATACGACTATAGTAGAATAACAGTAAGTCTACTCTAGTGCATGGTTCATTCCCCAATCCTGAAAGCATTAAGGGCTAAAAATTTCCCTCACAGCAGTTCCTTTGCTATGACCCAAAGGTTTTGATATGCTGTGGTCTCATTTTCATTTGTCTCATAATATTTTCTGAATTCTCTTGCCATTTCTTCTTTGACCCACTGTATTAGTCAGTCAAAGAGGTGCAGATGCAAAATATCAGAAATTGTTGGCTTTTATAAAAGGTATTTATTTTTGGTAGAAGCTTACAGTTATCAGGCCATAAAGCGTAAGTTACTTCCCTCACCAATGTCTGCTGCCACATTTTGGAATAAGATGGCTGCCGATGTCTGCCAAGAATTCAGGCTTCCTGGGTTCCTCTCTTCCCACGGTATGTTTCTCTCTGGGCTCAGCTGCCCTGCTTTCTCCACAGGGCCAACTGTAGACTCTGAGGTGACCAACTCTTTCTCTGTCCCCAGGGCTCAGTTCTCTCCGGGCTTATCTGCTCTGCTCCTCTGTGTGCTTACTTCCCATGCACCAGCTCAAAAACTCTAACCTCCCTTCTCTGTGGTGCTGTTTGTCGTAAGTTGCCACCCGCCTAGGGGGCTGGGACTCAAGGCCCTACTGATGTGGCCCAATCAAAGCCTTAATCATTATTTAACAAGTAAAAGTAAAACCTCTGAATCCAATACACTCCAATACACCCAGATGATAAGACCAGTTTAAAAACATAATCCAAAATTTCTTTTTGGAATTCATCAATAATATCAAACTGCTACACCACCTAATTATTTTGGCATGTGTTGCTCAATCTCCATATATTTTTGAATTTTCCCTTTTCCATCATTATTGATTTCCAGCTTCATTCAGTTATGATCAGAGAAAGTGTTTTGTATAATTTCAATCTTTTGAATTTATTGAGACTTGTCTTGTGACCCACCTTATACTCTATCTTTGGGAAGGATCTATGGGCACTTGAAAAGAATCTATATCCTGATGCATTGGTGTCCAGTGCTGTATAGATGTCTGTTAGGTCTAGTTTGTTTATCATATTATTCAAGTTCTCTGTTACTTTATTTATTCTCTGTCCAGATGTTTATCCTATACTGAGAGTGCTGTATCTTATTTTATAGATGTCTATTTCTCTTTTTAGTACTGCCTGTGTGTGCCTCATGTATCTTGGGGCCTCAAGTTAGGTGCGTATATATTTATTGTAATTATTTCTTCTTGGTGAATTGCCACTTTCATTAATATAAAATGACTTTCTTCATCACTTATATAAATTTTGAATTCAAAATCTCTTTTGTCCAGTATTAGTATTGTTACTCCAGCTTTTTTTTTTTGGTTACACGGAATATTTTTACATGGAATATCTTTTTTCACCCTTTCACTTTTACCCTGGCTGTGTCCTTACATTTGAGGTGGGTCTCTTGTAGACAACATATAGATGGCTCATATTTTTTTTATCCATTCTATCAGTGTATGTCTTTTGTTTGGGGAGTTCAAGCTATTGACATTCAATGTTATACTGTAAATGTATTACTTCATCCATTTTGCCCTTCAGCTCTCTGTTTCATGTTGTTGAATAGTCGGTCCTCTTACCCTTTAGTTAATCCTTTCTAATAAGCTTCATTTCTACACTCTTCTCCAATTCTCCTGCTCTTGTTTTTTCCTTTTAGACTGCAGCACTCTCTTTAGTATCTCATTTAATTCTGGTCTTTTGGCAACATATTCTATCAGTTTTTATTTGTATATGAAGACTTTGAACACACCCTCATTTTTGAAGGTCAGTTTTGACAGATACAGAATTCTTGGTTGGAAGTTTTACTCTTTCAGTACCTTAAACACATCAATCCACATTGTTCCTTCCTCCATGGTTGCCAATGAGAGGTTGGCACTTAATCTTATTGAGTTTCCCTTGTATGTGATTTTTTGCTTTTCTCTTGGTGCTTTCAGAATCCTCTTTTTATTTCTGCTATTTGTCATTCTGAATAGTAGGTGTCTCACAGTAGGTCTATTCGGATTTATTCTGTTTGGGGTGCACGGTCATTCTTGAATATTGATATTTATGTCTTTCATAAGGGTTGGGAAGTTTTCAGTCGTTATTTCTTCAAATATTCTTTCTGTCCCTTTTCCATTCACTTTTCCTAATGAGACACCATAATGCAAATGTTTGTTCACTTTGCATCGTCATTCAATTCCCTGAGATGCTTTCCATTTTCCCCTTTCTCTTCTCTTTCTGTTCTCCTGTCTTTTCAGTTCAGATGTTCTGTCTTTGAAATCACTAATTCTGTTTCTGAGCAATTTAAATCTGCTCTTATGTGCCTCTAATGTAGTTTTAATCTCATCCATTGTGTCTTTCATTCCAATAAGTCATGTTACTTTTCTTTGCAGGCTTTCAAATTATTCTTTATGCTCACCCAGTGTTTTCTTAATATAATTTATTTCTTTAGTCATATTTTCTTTAAATTCTTTGAGATTATTAAGAGGGCTCTGTGATCATCACTGATTAATTGTCTTAAATCCTGTATCTATTCAGGATATTTGGTTTGTTCCTTTGGCTGGGCCATCTCTTCCTGTTTCTTAGTATGGCTTGTAATTTTTTGCTGATTTCTAAGCATCTGAATATGTTGGTAAATTTACTCTGATGGCCAGTTTCTCTCTCTTGACAATTGTGTATTTTTCCACAGCCCTTCTTTGATATTTGGTTAAATGTATTCTAAAATTTTTAAATTTCCCAGCTTAAATGATCAATATCCAGCCAGGGACTCAGTAATGGGGTGTAGACTTTCTACCAGGGCTTAAGATACATAGAAAACTGAAAATAGTTTCTGTCCATGCAATTTCCGGACCTGCCAGCCAATGGTGCTTGTTGGCACACCTTACTAAGGAGGTGTTTCAGTCTAGGCTTTCCTATGTTCCTGTGTTGACTCTCCAGACAGAAATTCAAAGGGGGCTCTGCTGCCTGAATTCACTGAAGAAAAGCCTGTGAGTCCCCCTCCCTTTTCCCTTAAAATACCTGACAGGGAGGAAGATATCTGTTCTTCTCTCAGTCAGGTACAGTTAGCTAGGAGTTTTACCCCAGCTTAATATGTTGAGGGTGGGGAAGTGGAGCCCTTCCCAGCCATCCTAGGGTATGGTAACTCACATTTGTTATTGCAGGTTCTTCGTCTCTCTGTCCCTTACCTTCCTGGGAGTTGTGTAGCACTGTCCTGGTATGCTCACCCAAAAAGGAGGTCCTTTAAACCGTTTTTGGCTCTTTCTATATTGTTTTTGTGAGAGCATTGAACCTTGCCTTTTACTCCAATGCCATCTTATCACAATTCATTTCTTAATAATCTTTATCTTTTTAGCCATATTTTCTTTCATCTCCTTAAATTGATTTAGTAAGAGGTTTGTTTGAACTTCTTTGATTAGATGTTCCAAGCTGTGTGTCTCCTCTGAACATTTAGTTTGTTTCCTTCACTTAGCCATGTAATTTTTTTTTGGTATGGTTTGTACTTTTTTGCTGAAGTCTAAGCCTCTGATTATCTTAATAAGTTAACTCTTACGTACATTTCTCCCTATAGTCTCAGTTTTTATCGGTTATTGCTTTGAGTTAAGGCTCCTCTTTAACACTTGATCTAGCTTCTTCCACATCTTTATAATACCCCACGTTTAACCATATTTTTTCAGCATTGTTCCATCTGGTTCTTGCCCAGAATATGTGGTATGATATTAAAATTGTACTTTGTAGACAATTGTTTCACCCCCAGGATGATTCCTCCTTTCCTTTGTCCCTTCTCCAGGAATCTTGATCTGGTTTGTGTGTAAGCAGAATATTCTCCCTATCTCCTATGATTTTTTTTAAATTCTCTCCCTCACTAAGTGCTCTGTTTTCCTTATAGTTTTCAGTTTTGTGACCCTCATATTTTACCCACTTTTTTCTTTCTCTCTCTGAGGTTTTTCTGTCTGTGATAACTTTCTTGTTAGTATACCTCCCCTTGGGGAGAAATGGGGTTAAACCAAGAAGGTGTTGTCACTCCATAAAAGACCTTTTTTTGCATTTAGGTGGTCCAGACAACAGAAACTTATTTGAGTTAGTGTACCACATTCCAGCAATCTCTCTTCTCCTATCCCCCAAAGCAATTTTGTATGTAGCACTCCTCAGCAACTTGTATTTCACAAAAGGTCTTGGTGGACTTGGTTTCCTGTGCCTGGATAAGTGTGAGCTTAAAACTCACTGCTCTGAGTACCTCTATAATCTGTGACCCTAGTGAGAGGGACCTTGCTCAATGCCTGAGCATCTTCCGTGCTTTACTAAACCAAGTGAGGGGTAAGAGAAGTGGACTGTGATACTGGGATGGAAATGCCTACCTGATAATTTTCTTTTCTCAATTCAGTACTTTCGGAGTCCTTCTCTAGTCCCTACCATCCTCCAGTGTCCTGAAAATGTGGAATTTGCCTTTTATTTGCTAAAACTTGGGGAGAGTTTTTGAGAGGATCTCTTATGTTCCCATATTTATGACATCATCCCAACCATTGCTTTTTGGAAGTTATATCTGGTGGGAGGCAACTGCATTCTCCATGGTAACCTGCACCCTTTGGGATCCTTGCACCTTCTCATCCATGCCAGAGGCTAATTTATCACTAGGGAAATTGGGTCCTGTACCTATGCCAGACCCAACTGATTTCCACTTTCCTTAAGTAGCCTGCCTGATTGAAGAAACAGAAGGAAGTTCTTTGCATGCAGAAGGAAAATGCTGACAGTAAAACACAGGTCTTCCTTTTTCTTTCAGAGACTAATTGGATGACATTTGAAATCCATTGTCACCTACCATTAAATCGATAAATCTCCTAAATTTGGATTTGACAAAAACTATTGATGCATGCAAGAGTTAAATTTGGGGCTTATCTATTGAAAAACAAGAATAATGGAGAGAAGAAGAGATGGATGAGGATATGTAGGATAGGCTCTCAAGAGAAAAATTAAGTGATGATTTCATAAGGAAGAAAGAATAAACACTTTAGAAATATTTCAGTAATACTAGAAAAATATGTTACTGTAAACTTTAAAGCATTCATGGACTTTATAACTTATTTTATTTATTAAATGTCATTAATTTTGTTGGTATAAACTTTAATTGAAAGCCACAGGAAACTACCCAAAAGTTTGGGTGCTTACTTAGGAGATAGTTCAGGTATATGGGGAGTTATTTATTTTAACTGAAGAAAAGAAATATCAGATTCAGCCAACTCTGAACCAGCAGCAGATGGGAAGTCTCTTATCCTCACAGAGATGGTGATGGTTGTCCTGGTAAGTGTGGGTGTGTCTGGGGGTGAGGGCAGGACAATCATGCAACTTCACCCACATGTACTGGGGGCTAACCTCTAAGAGACTCTGTGTGATACCAGGTGACTGAGCAGGAGGAAGGGACACTGTTCAGCACTAATCACATTCACTTGATTTCAATCTCCATCCTTTTGTATGTGGAAGAAGGTGGCTAAACTTCTCTCCCAAAGCATTATTCATGCATCTCAATGCCCACATGTGTTTCATCATTAACCACATTGTGAGACTGAAAACTATCAAGGGGAGAGGAGCTGGATTTTGGGTCACGGAGCCCTCCCCCATGTCAAACACTTTTTAGGAAGTTTCAGAGGGTTTTGTGTTTCTTTCTAGTTCTGCCTACGATTTATGAGAGAATTGGACCATGGCACTACCTTTATTACAATATAAACATACATTAACTCAAGGACTGGATCCATTTGAAGGAGATTTCTATTTAACAAGGATTGAGGAAAGAGAGAATACCCAGAAAAAAAATAAAAAACAATGGAAAACATAGTATAAAAAAAGGATTAGCGTTGATTTCATTGTATTCGACATACAAACACGATTGTTAAGTGGGCATTGGATCCGTGGTTTTCTTTGCCATCCGGTTACTGGTAGAGACAGACTTTAACCTGTGTACATACATGGTCACCTTTACTGCAAATAATGAGTTTAGGGTTTAGACTTGAGAGTGCTCTCTTCAATTTTGGGAAGTATCTCTTTTTTGCCTCTTTCTGAGATCTGTAGCAGCAGAATATTCTTTCCAACTATCCTCCTTCGCTGCCTTCTCAACATTATGCCATTATTATCATTACTTCATCAATCTCCTAACTAATTATTTCATTAGAGAAAGAGCTACCGAGTGTCTAGTCAAAGTGATATACTCTGGAGATTACTCCATAAAATTTTTAAAGCTAGGACTGTGGTTTTCCAAGTTTGGTACCCCACCAGCAGCATCACCATCTCCTGGGAACTTGTTAGAAATGAAATTTCTTGTATCCCAGCTCAGACATAACAAATCTGAGACGCTGGGGGTGAGAATGAGCAGTGTATGTTTGAACAAACCCTCATGGTGATTCTCATGCACACATGTGAGAACCTCTGATGTACAGATGGAATACATTTTCTTCCCAGGTGCATAAACAGTGGCCCCTCTTGGGGGTGCAAAGAGCTCACTATGTGACTATTTTCACATACAAACTACAATACATATTTAGTCATTTTGACCACCATAAAATGGGAGCTTATTGAAAAAGGAATTACTGAGAGTTCAGTCTTATCATCTATGTGCTTTAGATAGGAGCCAGGAATTAACCTTAAATATCAAACTGAACATTCCTCTTAAACTTCTCCAGTCATGGATATTGCTATTACTACTTTCAAGCAAACTTTTCTTTCTGGTTGTAGGTTCAGAGGAAGTACAACTCTCAGTATTCCACTGTCATATTTTTTCCTAGAAAGTATAATTGGCTTGTTTAATATCACTTAGCTTCTTAATTCATTTAAAAAATTTATTGAAGTATATGACTCATACATAATCATATACAAACCATAAGTGTATAATAAAGGTGGAATTATAAAACAATCACGTGTAACATCACACAAGGCTCTCATATTTCACCCTGCCACCAATACCTTGCATTGTTGTGAAACATTTTTAACAAATTATGAAAAAGCATTCTCAAAATATTACTACTAACCAAAGTATCTTATATTTGGTGTACTTTTCCCTTAGCCCTCCCTATTACTGTTATTATTATTATTATTATATAATTCGTACAAGAACATACATATACAATAAGTGTTGTGAACTTACAAATCAAACATGCATAACATCGCACAGGGATCCCATATATCAACTACCACCAACACCTTGCATTGTTGTGAGACATTTGTTACAAATTATGAAACAATATCATCAAAGTCTTGCTAACTATAGTCCATATCTTACATTTGGTGTATTTTTTATCCAATCTACCCTATTATTATTTTTTAAATATGTTTTTATTACAGAAGTTGTGAGCTTACAAAACAGTCGTGCTCATGTGCAAAATTTCCACATAACGGTTGTATTTTTTCAAGATATAAAAAGAGCAAAACAAATATGAGTGAAGCTATGATGAAGATGAGGTGTCACAAGAAGAGAGTGTGGTGAGGACAGGGTATGGAAAGGCTGGCCCACTCTTTGTGCACAAGATTATTGGGATCAACAAGTTGAATATGTAGGTGCCAGACTGAGTGATTTCCTTCTCCCTATCTGGCTGCCTCTTTGAGTCATGTCCATCTATCAACAACATAGATTTCTCCAAACTTGATCCTGTAGAAGGTCTCCCTAGTCACTGTAACTTAGTAAATTTCTGCCTTTAGTGTAAGTGATTATATTGCTTTTAGTCTCATTGGAAGATTTTACGAATTGATTGCTGATTAATTGACAATTTGATAAGTGTATATGGGACACAGAACAGGTAATTTAGGAGGTATAGAAGGTGATCTTATGAAGGATGAAGCAATTTAATTCTAGGCACTTAGGGACAAGGGCTAAATAAGGAATGAATGTTAAAAGAGAAAGGGTTGTAGAGAGAATTGTGCTATGAGGCATTTCCAGTATCTATGTCTAATTAAGAGACTTCTAATTTGGCTAGCTGTATCTTATCAGGTAAAGAAAAGGGGAAATGGTTGAACAGAGATTTTCTACTAAATTTAGTCTGAGGCAGCATTCTCATCCACCACAGATAGAGCACCATGGTCAAATGATATTTTTCTTTTTCTCTCAGGTCACCCAGAAGGTGATGGGAAGAGACAATTCCACATCTGGAAGAAGCTTAATTTTGGTGGGCTTCTCAGAGCAGCCATGGCTAGAGAGGATTTTATTTGTATTCATCTTGATACTCTACCTTCTGTCACTCATGGGCTATGGGACCATTAACTTGGTCTCCCAAATTGACCCATATGTCCACACACCCATGTATTTCTTCCTCACTCATCTCTCCTCTTTTGACCTCATTCATGTGTCCTGTATTAGTCCTCACATGTTGGTCAGTCTCAGAGTTCCAGACAAATCCACAAGTTTTCTTGGATGTGTGTTCCAGCTTCTCATCACCCTGGGTCTGGGGGAGGCAATGAGTTTGTCCTTTTGACCATAATAGCATATGATCGCTATGTTGCTATCTGCCAGCCTTTGCATTATCTCACCATAATGGCACCACAGCTGTGCTGGACACTCGCCAGCATATCCTGGTTAATTGGTTTCAGCCACTCAATTGTCCACACCCCTATCACAATGACCCTTCCCTGATGTGGCCACAACTAGATAAACCATTTCTAATGTGAGACACAACCAATGATGCAACTGGCCTCTGTGGACACCACGAATTACAAAAAGGAGATTATGATGCTAGGTAGCATCTTCCTTGTCTTTCCTCTCTCACTGATCTTTGTCTCTTATGGGCATATTGCCCATAGTGTGTTGAAGATAAAGACACCTGGATAGAGAGAGAAGGCCTTTGTGACCTATGGCTCCCATCTCACGGTGGTGTCCATTTTCTACAATACTATCATCTATGTGTACATGACTCCAAAGCCAAAGCTCTCGCAAGATGTGACCTTGTTTGTCCCACTGGTTTATAATCTGATTCCAGCTTTGATCAACCCCATTATCTACACTTTGAGGAACAGAGATGTCAAGGAAGTGATAAGGAAGCTGGTGATGAAGAAACAAAAAAGAGGAGACATGGGCTTTTCCTAGATTACACTCTGTTTGAGAATTGGAGGAACTTTCCAAAGAACCTTTCTTGAGAAGCTATAGATTTGGGATTATTAGGTTGGGCATTGACTTGCTATGTAATCTCTTTTAAATAAGCACATCCTCACTATGATTTCTTCTCTCCCTTATAATTCTGACTTTCATGGATATTCATAGGTATTGGCAAAAGCAATATATTTGCAGAGAATTCCTAACTGTTGTTCAATAACTTTAAACAAGACTAGCTTCCTGTAAATGTGTATATCTTTAGGTTGTGTTCATTATTGCCTCGTTAAATTTCCAATAAGTTTTTGCTCAGTATCATCTCTTTCCTACACCGTATTCTATCCATATACTGTTTGTGTGCTCTTTTGCCATATTTTTGGGAAGTGATTTATAAAATGTTTTATTTTTATCGAAGTTATACATGCTCAGAGTATTTGAAAAGCCAACTAATTCTATAAAACATACAAAAATGAATGCACCTCAATTTTCCTTTACCTCAAAAGCAATAACTTTCAACTTTCTTAATTTTCAACTCCTTTTGTTTTATCTCAGTATCTCAGTAATATGCATGTACTTCTACTCTACTTTTGATTTTTCAGTTACAGTAAATATCTTTTCAAATGATCCATGTGAATTTATTTCTCCCCTCTCAGGCCCCACCTGCATATGTGCACACTCTCTATCATCCCATCATACTTACAGTCTGAACTGAGATGATAAGTTTTCGGTATTAAATTATTAGGACTCTAAAGGCACTTTAGAGTTTAGCTAGTTGGTAAAGTATTATTAATCCATAATTTCTCCAAAAACAATTGTTTTCCCTGAAGTTATAAATTATTATAACTTCATTATCTTGCAATTTTCTACATACAGAATTTACCAATAAATTAGTCTCAATCTCTATCAAATGTCTGAGTCTCCTCAGAATGTATTCATTCCTATTAGATATCTGCAAATAATTATATGTAGATAAACTCTTCTAGAGGCGTCTGACTTGATCCAGTCTGTATTGGGTGCCCTTTATGTGAAGCATACAGTTCTAAACCCAAGATATCTGCTTCTTTTTTAAATCACTTTCTTGTTTTGGTGGCACTGTCTCCTATAGCTTTCTAAGAAAGAATATATGGGAAGTAAAATTTTTTGAGATCTTGTGTGTCTAGAATGTATACCGTCATTCCTTTTTTTAATTTGTTACCTTTATATCATTTATATGTATATTATTCAGTGTCATTAATTACACTTACAAAGTTGTGCTACCATCACCACCATATATTAACAAAATTTTTCATCAATACAAATATAAAATCTATATGCAATAAAGCAATAACTAGTGTTCTCTCCTCTTGGTCCTTTATAACCTCTAATCTATTATCTGTCTCTGTGGATTTGCTTATTCTAAATATTTCATGTTTTTGAAATAATACATTATTTTTATTTTGTGTCTATCATGGTTCCAAGACTCATCCCTGCTCTAGCATGTATCAGAACTTCTTTCCTATCTATGGCTCAATAATATTCCTTTGTATGCACACACTACATTTTGTTTATCCATTCACCTGTTGATGTATACTTGGGTTGTTTCCACCTTTTGGAATTGTGAATAATTCTATGAATGTAGGCATAAGAATATCTGTGCGAATCTCTGTTTTCAATGCTTTTCGGTAGGACTGGTATTGTTGCCAGGTTGTATGGAAATTCTATGCTTAACTTTTCTTGAACCATGATACAATTTTCCAGTGTTCACCATTTTACATTCCAATCAGCAATGCACCAGTCCAAATTTCTCTAGTTCCTCACCAATATTTATTATTTTCTGTTATTTTTTTAAATAAAAATAATAGCCAATATAGTGGGTGTGAAACTGTATCCTATTGTGATTTTTTAATTTGAGAAGTGAGTTTACAATCATGCATATCATACAGGATTCCCCACATTCCTCTACCACCAACACCTTACATTGTTGTGATACATTTGTTACAATTGATGAAAGAACATCATCATAACATTACTGCTATCTACAGTCCATAGCTTATATTTGGTGTATTATTTCCACAAAGCATCCTGTTATTAACACCATTTGTTTGTACTGTATATTTGTTACATTTCATGAGAGATCAGTCTCATATTTATACTGTAAATGACAGTCCATCATTCACCAGGGGTCCGCTGCATTGTACAATCCATCCACAGTGTACCCTCAGTGGCTACAGTTAAATCACAGAGTTGTGCTGTCACCAGGTCAGTCCATTTTAGAATGTTTTTTCATTACTCCAAAAGTATAAATCTTATACCACCATATATACACACATTATTGAACATTAATATTGATAATTATTTTCTTTGCCATTGCTGTAAAATATTACAATATTACTAACTATATTCTTTTCATAGCATTAGTTGTATTTTTCCATGTATCTCCATATTCCTAACACCCGTAATAGAGGAACATACTTTTGTTTGTACTACTAACCATAATGATCATCCACCACTGAAATCACACTTATACAATCCCTAGATTATCCACTAGCTTTCTTTCCATTGACATTAATCTCCCTAGACAACCACATTATATTCACTGTAATCTGTTACTATCAACACTATCCACTTCCCCACATTTACAATCTACCATATAAAACATTCTATATACATTAATCATGAGGACTCCTTTTTCAACTCACAGTTTATCTCCTAAAAACTTATACTCTAGAGTTGAATTCCATGAGTTTACTCATCATATTTAGTTCATATTATTGAGACCATACAATATTTGTCCTTATGTTTCTGGCTTATTTCATTCAACATAATATCCTCAAAGTTCATCCATGTTTTCATGAGCATCCCAACATCATATATTCTAGTGGATCTTACTTCTTGATGGTTTCATTTTTTTATGGTACCATCTAAACATACCTCAAACCAATACACAGTTTTTCTCTGAGTGGAAGAAAGTTCATTGCCATTTTTATACTATAATTACTCACATGCTCAATCCTCTGATACATCGCCCAAAGAACAAGGATTTGAAGAAGGTTCTGAGGAAGGTACTAGGAAAAGGTAGAGCGTTGGAGTAGGAGGGGTAGAAAGACCTATAAAACTGACTGTAATAGCTCTCAGATCATGACATTCATCCTGTTCCTCATAAGTCAGTTGGTCTGTAGAAAATAGCCTTTGGTAGAACTCAGGGTTCTAGCACTTTTTTTGGTTAGAAGTTGAAAGTGGGGAAATCTTGTGACTCTTTCTACTTCTGTGTCTATAATCATTTTGCAGCAGGGAATAAATATATATGTAACAACTTTTCAAAGAAATGAGGTTGTGAGTGGAGGGAGGGTTTGTCATGGCTACTTGTGGAGAGGTGGTTGGGTTCTAGGTAATCTGAGAGTGAAAAGAATTAATTTGGAATGATAACACCTTTTCCAAAAGTCAATTATTCCCAATGCAGTGCCATTTAAATGGCACTGAACCCAAGGCCTAAGACATGAGATCAATCATGCTCATTTACTTATTGACTAAGGCCTTGGCCATGTCCCTTCATACCTCAGGGCCATTTCTAAGGTCTCTTACAGTGAGGACCCTTATATGATACTTGGAGAAAATAAAGAGATCGTGATTAGAGGTACTTCGTTGAACATGTACAGTATCAGGCATGTCATTTACCTACTGGAAGAAAAATGCAACTCATTAAGGCAGAATTGAACAAAGGGTGGCATCAAAATCTCATCAGCAGTACAAAGAGTAATTCTGATTGGTGTCACAGACAAGATATTTTCCATGCAAAATTGAAGAGAATAGAGAAGAAATGAACATAAAAATAGTGAGCCAAGAGGAAGTGATATAGAAGACAGGTAAGAAGAAAAGGGAGTGGCAAAGATGATAAAAAGAGATTTCCATGGTAGAGTGGTGGGAAGTTCAGGAGGCTCTAGGCTAAAATATGAAGAAAATGGATACTTCAAATTCCACCCCAGTCATTTCATTCCATGTACCTTAAATGTTGGTTTCATGTTAAAGGACAAGTACCCTTGCTGAAACCCTTTATAGTCTCAAAAACTTTCATTCTGAGTTAATCATATTTTATCCCAAATGCAATATAACTGATACTTTAATACTTTTAAAATTATTTTTGTACAAATTATCATTAATCTTACAGCAGCATTGTGAGATAGTTTTTATTGTTATATTTCCTATTTATTCATGATAAAACAGAGGTTTATGGTTTTAGATAATTTATCAAATGGCAAATATGGGAGGATGGCCTTGTTCATGTTTCTGTAATCCTAAATCCAATGCTAACTACCACACCCCGCCAATGACCTTTTTTATATCCCCCTTTTCAAAGACTTTTATTGAAATACACAGAATAAACAACTTCTTGAAATCATTGCAACTAGCACCCTAATTAGGGAAACATACATTACCAGCACCTTCCAAACTACCCAGTGATAACTTTCAGATTTTATAACCTCAAAAGTAACTCTTGCTACAACCCATGTAAACACAGATTCATTATATTATGTAAACAATGAATTTGCAGACTATATGCCCCTTTTTGTCTTACTATTTTTGTTTCACATGATGTCTGTGCAATCCATCCCAGTATTTAGGGATTTGCAGATCATGAATTCACATTGCTGGATATTAGTATTTATCTCCTATGTTTCCACTATACAGTTAATGGGCATATGTGAATATTATAAGTTTTAACTATTATAAATAGTGCTGCTTTGAACGTTCTTTTCCATGTGTTTGGAGACCACATGAAAGAAATCCTGTTGGAAGTAACCAAGAAGTCACAGGACATGATTATGTCTATCTTTTGTGTAACCTGCAAAAACATTTTCAGAGAAATTGTCCTAATGCACACACTACCAACTCATATGGAGTTCCAACATTAAGCCAAACTGTGTCACAGACTTTCAGTGTTTTCTGTTGCCCAAATTAACAGAAACATTGAGGAGTTTTAAAGCAAAACCTTTTCTCAATGTTGTCACATATCATCTCAAAGTAATTTTGGAAGCAGTTACTCATGGAATAGCAATGAAACAAACACACTGTCAGTGTCTATCACTATGAACTTAACAATGGGTTCCTTCCTTCAAGGTTTCAGTACATTTATTGTGGAGCTTTCTGACTGTGGTATTCCATGTGGGAAATGTTGTTGCTGCACATCAACATGATTTGAATCATCTATGCAAAATGTTGGTTATTGAACAGCAGTGTTCAAGCTGACTAAATTGAAGCCACTCCAGGATCCTCCAATTGAGAAGGGCACATCTCCTCTTGCCTTAGCATTGCAGCAGAGGCTGTGGATGAATGGAGGGGTTGTGAAAGGGCACCCTGAAGAACCAACTGTTTAATCAACTCCCCATTCCCTGCACAATACTGCCCATTATGACAAAATAATAACACTTAAATAACAATCATGTATAATGAGAGGACACTCTGCATCCTTGTGGATATATATTTTATCATCATGAACCTGTGATCATCCCTGTCACCTAGACTTGTGACCTCAGATGATGATGGAACCCAGGTTTTTCTACTGGTATGCTCCAATATTTCCCACTGTAGTTACACACAGACTAAACATCTCAAATGACAAAGGAGAACCTCAAAAAAATCCTGGAAATTTCCTCTGTGACTTGGGTGAAACTTGAAACTGTCTGAAGTCAAAGTATACAAGTTTATGAATGACACACGCAAAAATATGTCTCCAAAACTGGTTCTAATGTGTCTAACTCAAAAAATGATGAGTCTCTTCTTATCCACTACTCAGTGGCCTTCCTTATTACAGTACTCACAGCCCATTCACAGGTTTATGAATAAATTCGTGTGACTGGAAGGCACATAGGTAAGGGAAGGAGAACTAGGACAAGGATGGAGAACTGAAGGGTGGAAAAAAGCAGTGAGAGGCCCTGAGAGATGAGACACCAGGAAATATGATGAGACCCATACTGACCACGGTGTAAACTGACAAGTCTTATAGGGTTCCTATAGTGAGATATGGGTGGGGTGAATGTGAGTCAAGGGGAAGAATAAAAAGTTAGGGGCCAATGAGGTGAGCAGCAGTGGAGGGAGATATGAGGCATGAAGTGGGGAGATAGATCGCAGAATTCCAGGCAAGTGGGAGGTGTAAGGGTCATCCTAAGTGGGAAGAGCATGTAAGAGGGGAGAACTTGAGGCATGAGTATTTGGGGCCACTTTGGGGAAGGATGAACACAGGTGGAAGAAAAAGAGAGCCCCAGTGAAGATAGGGTCTTCTCTGCATCTTTGTGGTGGTGGTGGGGGGTGCAGGGCTCAAGGGTGGAGCTGGGAAAGGTCAGTGGTTGAGGGGGAGATGAGCTGAATGAAGCAGGAGCAGAAAGGTGAAAGGGCCTGGGAGGACAAGGCAATTAATGACCGGCTGACTGAGGTGAATGGGGACCTAGAGGTGGGGTCAAGGCCATAGAAGAAGGAACAATCCACAGAAGGTGAACTAAGACAGGTGAGGAGCAGGGTCTTGAGGCAAGAGTAGAGAAGTGGGAGATGCAAAGTGAATGGCAGAGACTAAGGGATGCAGGCCAAGCTGAGGGGACATTGTGGGATGGATCTGAGGCAAGGGATGGGGACGAGGGATTCCCTGAAAGCAGAGTAACTGGGATAAGCATGCCTGGGAAGGAGGGGGAAATGAGAGAAATTTGTGGGTGAGGGGACCAACCAAGCTGCTCCTGGTAAACTGAGGCTAGTCTTGGAGGAGGGTGCAAGAAGAGAGTGGACAAATCCAGCAGTGTGAGGACCATCATAGTCTATGATTGAGGGGCAAACAGTGCACCAGAACTGAGGCCAAGTTCATGGATATGAAGAAGCCAAAGGAGTAGAGGAGAGCTGAACCCAAGCCAGAAAAGAGAAATCAAATGAATGTAAGTAAGACATTCCAAAATTATACAAAACATTTTATTTCTCTTTGAATTTATGAAGAGATATTTGTGGCATATTGCATATAAATAACCAAATGATATTTCTACTAATATTCCTTAATAATCATCTTCCCATTAGCTAAGAGTTGATATTCATTTTTAGCAAATCTGCACAAAAGTATTGCCACAACTGTCACTGAGCCTTATTTTTCCATAAAGATATGATTTATAAAATGATATTATGCTTACCACAGTATACTAAAAATTTTGTAAGCTATATGTAATTAAGATTGCATATGAAGTGATACATTAACAACTTTAGCAGTTAAGTAGATCTAAGAGATTTAAAAAATAGTATTTTAGCCCAAACCTTAGAAAGTAGACATAGAGTATGATAAAAGCTATAAATATATAATTTCAGCTCATTTTGAGTCATTAAGTTAATCTTTCTTAAAATGGTCCAGGTTGATGAATCTAAATATTTTCACTTCAATATGACTGGTGTGCAAAAAATATTAAGTTCTAAAAATAATATTATCTGTGCATGAAGCTTTTAGTTTGGTGGGTGGTAGGCAGGATAATAGCCCCCAAATATGTCTATACCCTAATTGCCAGCATGTGTGAACATATTACCTTAAATGGCAAAAAGGAAGTTTGCAGATATGGTTAAAGGTACAGACTATGAGATGGGAAGATTTACCCAGGTAACCTGGATTTTTTCTGTAGGTCAAATCAAATCACATGAGTTCTTAAAGCTCAGAACCTTTCCTACCTGAGAAATGAGACAAGAGAAGGAGGAGAGACTTGAAGAATGTGACGGTCTTGACACACAGTTACTGGCTTGGAACATGGAGGAAAGTGCCCATGAGCTAGAGAATATGGGTGATCTTTAGAAGCTGGGGATGAATCTCAGCTGATATCCAATAAAGAATCAAGTGTCTCAGTACTAGAAGGAACTGATATCTGCCAACAACCAGAATGAGCTTTAACATCTGATAGATTACATGGTTTTGCATTTTTAACCAAATTTCTTATGGTGACTAAATAATAAAAAATTCTTTTAAACTTCAATTCAAGGAGTCATAAGAATAAATATCAGCCTGGAGTAATAGTTATGATTTATATTTCTTTAAGAGAATTTGCCTCTCACAAATTCTCATTCCCGATATCTAATTCAAATGAAAAATATCAACCAACAGAAATAGAATGAACTTGTTATAGGTTAAGAATATACGGAAAGTAAAACATAATGTGGAAAAGGACAGTCTAAGTAAGGTCTGCCACTTTTCCCTGTAACCCACAAATAAACCCTATGCTTTGGAGTAGATGTGTTAGTCTGGCTCATGGAATGGGATGATAAATATGGGCTCACTTCTTTCTTAGGAGTGCCTGTGATAAAAGGCATTGCCTAGCAGACATTCCCTAGCAGAGGTGTTTTCTTGGTGACCCCAAAACCTGCATGAACTCTTTGCTATCCTCAATGCAGTGAGAATCCTTCTTTATATGTGGTAATAAGTATTTTACTCACAACAGTTTATGTGCCTTAAAGCACTCCATGACATGGTAGAGGCATAAGGATTCATTAGTTCAGTCATACCATGGTGAAGCCAGCTCCCTGGAGGGTGATCGGTTGACTTAGAGTCTGGCTTCCCTCTAGCCACATGAGCACAAATGAGTTGGAAGCAATCTCCATGTGAACAGTGACAAAATAGTGTGGTGCATGAGGGCAGAAAGGCAGGAGATGGGTCCAAGGAAGAGTAGGGAAATTATACCCTTGCTTCTGGAAACCTGCACACTCTGATGCCACTTGTTAATCCCAACAGTGTCTCAAGGGCTTCAAATGACTCCCAAGGGAAGTTTCAGACCCTGTACAGGGAGCTCCACAAAGTCAGGGTTGTTTTCAGGTCCGAAATTAGACTCACTCAGCACAGAACAACCCAACATTACTTAAAATGCAACTGTCGAAATGAGATATTTTCTGGAAAGTGAAATACATTAGTTAAAAAACAGATATGGGCAAAAGACAAAGAAGTTACATTTGGCTTGGTTAGTGCCTCTGTTCAATGAGGGCATATTACAGACTTCGATGTATCCTGGGGAAGCTAACCGCTGACCTCCTGCTGCAATGTATTTTTGCCTGCAGGGAGCAGGACAACCAACAGGACAGGGAACGAGGTAAACTTATATCACTATTAGTCTGGGAGCCAGGGAGCATGAGCGCAATATTCCTAACTGTGGGGGACTTCCCCAAAAGTAAAATCCTCTGGAAGACTGTTCATAAGGCCAAAACTGCCCTTTGGGTAAAGGAAATTCCCTTGTATACATCATTCCACTCCT
This sequence comes from Cabassous unicinctus, assembly GCA_029593785.1. Taxonomy (NCBI): domain Eukaryota; kingdom Metazoa; phylum Chordata; class Mammalia; order Cingulata; family Chlamyphoridae; genus Cabassous; species Cabassous unicinctus. The sequence continues at coordinate 65,201 of JAQZBX010000521.1, read as the reverse complement.
GATCAGGACGTGGATAAGACAGTACCACCCTGGATGGCATTGGAGGCATTAATGAAATGAAGACCAGCCCAGGAAATGACCCCTGTATCCTTTCTATTGTCTCTGGGGACAGTGGTGGGTGAAGTGGTAGGAAACATCCTCCACAATGTACTGCTTTGAGGTGGGATTAACAGCATAGCAGCCATCTTTACTGAGGGGGCCCAGAAGGATGGAAGCACAGCAATGGGAATCCATGCCAGAAGCGCCATAAAGGGGAACAAAGAACTACCAAGGAAAGGCAAAAGAGGGGGCAGGTAACCACAGACACAGAGAAATGTGGCTTTGGTACCAAAGCAGGGGATAGACAAGGGAGCAATAGATGGGATCCCTACAGAAAAACTCCCAATGTTATGGGGCAGAGGGTGGTAAGAGATTAAGGCTCTGTTATAAAGCCTTCAAAAAGCAGGAGGGGTGAACTCACAGAACTGCAAGGGTTTAGAATTCTGCAGAGCTGCCAATGAGCCACAGGTGCAACCCAGGAAAAAGGAACACACGGGTTGCTACAGCTTCCTTGAAAATGGACCAGGATGCTGAGGAAGACAATCATGACTGTAAGCATGAATCAGACAGGAAGGATGTTCCCCATCACCTGTATTCTGATCTTACTCCTTTTAAAAAGAATGCTTAGAGATGCAACCAAAGACTCTGGGTCCCCACCAGGGATCAGAAGCCCTGTGTCCCCATCAGGGTGGATGAGGAAAGGGGCCATGCAAACCTTCATGTGTCTCTTAGATACAAATGCCCAAGTGGCAAAAATCCCAGACCTCTACAGAGAAATCAATACAGTGGATGACAAGTCCTTCCTACTGATGGCATAGCTTGGTTCATAGAAGAAACACTGCAAAACTCAAAGGAGATGAGTTTTGTCATAGGCAAAATCCATCATAGACACATACTCTGGATACGGGACAGAAATTTTCATGCATAATGTTGCAACTGGAATCACTGTAGTAGCTCTGAAGAAATACCCACTTTCATTACATTTATATTATGAGTTCGTTCAAATTGTATATCATCACACCATCTGCTAAAGCCTTTGCTATATAGATGATATTTATATCTAGTCTCTCCAGTATGAATTGGCTTAAATTGATGAAGTAGCCAGGATGACTAAAGGCTCTACCAGATTTATTACAAACAGTTTCTTCAGTGTGTGAGTTCTCTAGTATGTCTAAAGGTTAACTCAAGGGCTGAAAAATCCTCCATATTAGATACATTTACAGTATGAGTTTTCTCTTGTAATCTATGGTCAGAACATGACTGAAGCCTTTCATATATATGGCATTCATAGGGTTTATCTCCAGTTTGAGTTTTCTAATGTTGTCTTAGGACAGAACATGGAGTGAAGGCTTTCCCACACAGATGACATTCATAAGGTTTCTCTTCAGTGTGTGTTCTCTTATGTTCTCTCAGGGAAGAACATTGAGTGAAGGCTTTCCCACATAGATGATATTCATAGGGTTTCTCTTCTATGTGATTTCCATTTTAATGTATAAGACCAGAGCTTTGAATAAACTTTTTACTAATTAGATGGCATTCATGTAATTTTCTCCTATTGCACATTCATTTTGTTGTTTAAAAGATAACTTGTCTCTGAAGGATTTACAAATAGATTGCTAAAGTAGGGCTTCTTTCCCTTGTGAGTTAGCACATGTTCAGTCACTCTGTGAGTAAAATCTTCTGGCAATTCACTACATGTAACACAATTCTTTTGAGTATGAGATGTCTCCTTCAATAACATGATGGTAGATGTGACTTTTGGGAAGATATGTTGCTTGTATATCATTTCTTGTTTTTTAAGACCACTCTCCCTGCCTGAATTCTGGTTTTGGATAAAAACCAATTCCTTATCTCCATATTTCCTCTCCTTGCTCCAACTGGGAACACACATCTGGTTTGCAGACGTGATGTACATTGACATGATGGAATATGTGTCCTTCTTGTAGATATTGTGCATGGATATCATTTCTTGATTTTCAAGCCCTCTTTCCCTGCATGAAGTGGCCCTTGTAGGCCCAGAGCTATGAACATCTACTCTGTGGTTCCCTCAGAAATGATATTGCCAATAATCTATTTTGGAGAGTCAAGTTTTAATACAGAAATAATGGTAATTGGAGAGCCAATCAAATGTGAGCTTAACAGAATTCACAATGTTACTTTGGTCAATCTTGGCCAGGATTCTAAAGTATGTGGAGATACTAACATATTTTTTGGTCTTAGATAATAATTTTTATGCATTCAAAGCTAATGTTTCCTGTAATAATAGGTGCAATTTACTGAACTTTATTTATATCAGGAATCGTGATATACAATGTACTACACTGTCACACTTAATTCTTTCAACATGAAAGATAAGTATTATTCCCAAACACCCGCCTTATTTTTACTGATCAAGAAAATGTAGGTTAGATAATTAGGTTAAGTGACTTAACTCAGGTTACTCAGACATTAAGTGGAGGGCCAGGATTTGAATCTGACCTGCCAACTTCTAAAGCCTTCCCAACTAGCCACAGCTCAAGAATCCATACTTTCCTATTTATAGCTCAAGGCACTAACAAAAGTAATACAATACTCACGGAACAGTTTTTATTTTGAATGTTGGGCATATGAAAATTCTTGTATCCCAGTATGAGAATCAAGGTCTAAACAATTCAAGCATGTGGATTAACCTAATGGAAAAGATAGAATTATCTGAAACAGGAGAGAATTTAATAAAATTATGTGGATAATGTGTTATTCTTTCATTTTCCACACAGAGAAAATAGCCAATCAATTACATTAAAGCCATTTCCTTTATATCAATATCATAATAAGTCTATAATAAAATAATAATAACTCTACTTTAGTACATTACTTATTCCTCAGTCTTGAGGATTTGGGGATGGTGATGCTCACTTTTTCTAACTGAAAGGGGGTTTAGATCCCATGGGGCATATGGATGCAACTATATTGCTTGCGGTTGAAGACACTCTCCGTTTCTTGGGACCAGCGCTGTCCACCATAATCTCCTTGTTAGTTGTGCTGTGTGAGGCCAATGAACTGGAGATTAAGTGTTGCAATTCTGCTCAGTTTCAGGGCTCAACTGGCACATGAATGGACCAAAAATGTAAGTCTCTGGGACATATAATTAACAAATATAGAGTGTTTATCTTTGATATATAGAGGCAGTAGCCACCAGAGGTACTGGGGAGAGGGAGAATGAAGAATAGATGTAATATGGGGGCCTTTTGGGGATATTGGAAATGTCCTGCATGACATTGCAATGATGCATACAGGCCATTACATATTTTGTCATAACCTACAAAAATGTGCAGAGCAGAGTGTAAACTATAATGTAAACTACAGTCCATGGTTAGTAGCAATATGTGTTCATCAATTTTAACTAATGTACCACACTAATGAAAGATGTTGATAATGTGGGAAAGTGTGCGAGGGGAGTGGGTAGAGTATATGGGAATCCCATACATTTTTTATGTAACATTTATATAATCTAAAGCTTCTTTAAAAATAAAAAAAAATTGAAAGAAAAACAATATTAAAGCAAGCATATCCCATTCATGAACAATTTTAAGAGGTCTCTGGTACAGTTAGACATACCCAATCATTGTTTTTTGGATGTCAGGTCTTGTGGGAGGCAAATGCATTCTATATGGGAACCTGCACCCCTCAGGTCTTGCTACACCTTCTCATCCATGGAAAGGCTAATTGATCACCAGAGATTGTGTGTCCCTGTAACTATGCCAGAGCCAAAAAGTTATTCCCAGTTTCCCTAAGTTGCCCATCCACAAGAGGAATCAGAGAAGTCTTCTCTATATGGAGCAGGATTATGTTGACAGAACAGCACCCATCTCCCTTTTTCTTTTGGATTGTAGCTGAATGACACTTGAAGTTCATTGCCACCTATCCTTACCCTGCTAAGTCTCTGAAATGGAGCTTTGAATAAAACTAATGGTGCATGTGAAACCTAAATTTGGGACTTATTTATTGAAAATAGAGAAAGATGTGTAAGAAGTGGCAAGTGGATGTGTAGGATTGGCTCTATAGAGAAAAATTAAGAGATGACTGGGAAGAAATAACAAGAACTTAGAAAACTTTCAGTGAATACTTGAAAAATCTGTTACCATAGGCTTTAAAATATTCCTGGATTGATAATTTATTTCATTTTTAAAAAGTCATCAGTTTCCCTGGTATCACCTGTAATTAATATCCATTGGAAACTGCAAAAGGTTGGGTGCTTACACTGAAGATCATTTAGGTGTGTGGGGTTTTTTTTTAACTCAAGAAAGGAAGAGTCAGATATGGTCATCTCAGAACCAGCAGTAGACAAGAAGACTCCTATCCTCATGGAGGAGGAGGTGGTGGTGGTGTGTGTGTGTGAGTCTGGTGTGTGGGGAAAGGAAGGTCATGTGTGTGTGCACACAGGCACTGTGGGGGACAGCAAACTTTAAGAGACCCAGTGTGATACCAGGAGCCTGAGCAGCAGGAAGAGACCCTGTGTTCAGCACTAACCACATTCAGATTCATTGCAGTCTCCATCCTTTTGTATGTGCAGGAAGCTGGCTATACTTCTCTCCCCAAGCATTATTTGTGCATCTCAAAGCCCAGATCTGCCTCATAATTAACCACAATATGAGACAGAAAACATTTTAGGAGAGAGGAGTGGGCTTTGGGTTCATGGAGTCCTAATCCACGTCACATACTCTTCAGGATATTTTGAAGTATTTTCTGTTTCTTTCTAGTTCTTTTTGGCACTGATGTGAGAGTTGGGCCATGGTTCTACCTTTATTACAACCTAAAGATACTTAGTGCTTTTGCTTTTGTTATGCTTTAACTCAAGGACTGGATCCATTTGAAGTGTAGTTCTATTTAATAAGGATGTGAGGAAAGAGAAATATGGTTGTACTGATAAGCTTAAGCTAAAGCAGGTCATTTGTACTGGACATAGGAAGTGACTTCTTAACCATTACAGTGAAGTGGCCATGAAACAAGCCATAAAGAGCAACCACTGTGGCAAAAGTAGTGGTGTCTCCAGGTTGACCTCGGTTTGCTCTGCCCAGGAATGTTCCTATACCTCCTCTAAGAAAAACAATCACAAACATGCTTCAATGAACAGCCTTTTATATACATCGTTTCATACATCTGTGAAAGTATCTGTAGGCTAAGTTTTTAGAAGTTAAATAGCTGATTCACACAGTTTGCCATTCATAGTTTTGATAGATATCACAAACTGCTGTCAGTAAAGTTTGGTCTAATTTGAACTTTTCATCTCTGCAAAATGGAAAGTGAAAATGGTGCTGAAGAGTAGATTAAATTTGCATTTCTCTTATCATGAGTGTAATTGAGAGTTTTTCTTAATTTCTCAATTGTTTATTTCATTTTTGGGGGAAATCTCTCTTCATACCCTTTGTTATCTATTAATTTGTTATCCTACTCATTTGCAGATTCATTTTATATATTTGGAAATTTAGCTCCTTTTGCAGGGAATTGCAAATATTTGTTCCTGTTTTCAATTTTTTTTACTGTTTTTGAAGGTTTATGAAATATTGAAGTTCATTTATGAATATTATTTAAGATTTTTTTGTTTGTTAATGTTAGAAAAGCCTTCTTCCTTGCAAGGTCAAAAGAGAATTCTATCATGGTTTCTTCTAGTTCTATTGGAGTTTCTTTTTTTATATTTAAATACTTGGTCCATTTTGAATTTATCCTGGTGTAAAGGTTGAGGCATGTGTCCAACTTTATCTTTTTTCCAGATGGCTAACTAGGAGATTCAACATCTATTGAATATCTGTCTTTTACTCACTGATTTATGTTGTACTATTTTCAAATACTAAATTTCCACATGTATTAATATTTGTGTCTATTTATGATCTTTCTCTTCTGCATCCATAGCACACAGTTTATATTATTGAGTTTTAGAGTATGTTATAATATCTGGAAGGAGTAATACCCTCTCATTATTTTTTTAAATTTTTTATTGACTTTTAGTTCTTCTTTAGTTTCCGCTTAAACCTTTGAATAAGCTTATCCCACTCCAAAATAGAATCTTAAGGGAATTTATTGAGAGCACAGCATATTCTGATATTATGAGTTTTCTTTTTTTCTCTTGCTTAATAGTTTTTGGTTTGAATTCAACCTTGCATTATATTAATATAATGAGCATTAATTCTTTTTTTATTGTGTTTCCCTGGCATATTGTTGACCATCTTCCATTTTTAAACCTTTTTTGAATCATATTGATCAAGGTATGCCTTACTTTGTGATCCAATCTTAAAGATTTTTATTTTAATGGGGAAGTTTAACTTATTAACACTTATTGTTATGACAGTTATGTTTAGTCCTAACTATATTATTTTATGCTATGTGTTGTTTTTGTGGATTTTAGAAAACCTTTCACTTTTTTGTCTATTGTCATTACTCTTTTTGTGTGTATGTATCTTCTGATAGAAGAAATAAATGTTCCAGTGCTTAGCTATCTAACAATACATTTACTTAATAATATTAAATATTGAAAATAATGTATATTAATATTAAGAAATAATACTTTATATTTTATTTCTTTAGAAAGTGTTTATATATATCCTATCATGAACAATGATTAAATTAATGTATTTTTATTCTACCTTCACATTCATTCACCAATTATTTCTTTAGATGATGTCAATTTTATTAATGCTATACTTTGTATTCTCAAGTATATTTATGACTTTGTTGTTTTGTCAGTTTTAATGATGCTTTTTGATACCCAGCTATTAATAATTGGAAAATCATTGTACTTTCTCTAAATTGCAGTTTTTTCTTCCCATTTACCCCTCCTAAAGTGTGGTGCATGTTATTTCAACACTTTCAAGGCATTCAACATTTACATTCATTTCTGTCACACTCCTTGCATTGGTGTTATTTGGATTCATATCACACTTAAGTGTACCCTGCTAAACTTTTGGATGTGGATTTTCATATTATTTCTGGGCTCATGGGAGCAACATTCCCATAGTTCTTGTATGTTTAAAATTGTGTGGGTATAAAACCTTGGGCCATACTCTTTATCTTAAGAGTCAGCAATGTCATTGGACCCAGGCAAAAGTTGGATCTCTGTCCTGGTCATACACCTCAGGGTACCCAATATTTTGGAGTGCCTTCCACAGATTTTGTTTCCCAGTACTGTCAATGTAGGCACCCAGACTGATCCAGGACCTGCATGAATCCCCATCATATCTCTCCATTTGGGAGAGATGGAGGCAGAGAAAGGCTCTTTGACCCTTTGCCCTGTTTGTGGGGTCTACCAGATGACTTGATGAGCTCTACGAACCTTGTTCCCACTGGTCAATATGGTATTTTTCATGGGAAAAAGCTTTCTCATTAAGACAGGAGTCCACACCAAAATATTTGTCAGGCTTAGTATGCCTCAGATGAAGCCCTGTTGAGGATTACATGGGCTCTGCTTTAGGGTTTTCCAATGTTGTATATGGTCTCGATGTCTGAAGCCAGATGATTTTGTTTGCTCTACAAGAGACTTAATCCCTTTGTCTAGCTTTCCAAAACTTCTGTATATTTGGCATTCACTAAAATTACCAGTACTGATTGCTCTGAATCAGTTTTCTGAGGATATAGTATGCCCTTCAAATCTATAGTTACAAATCTTCTTTCATATCAGCAATGTTTTCTAGTAGTGTTCCATTACTTTAATTTTCTTCCTTGAGTACTCCAATCTTTCACTGCCTTCCTTTCATAGCTAATGTTTCTTCCTAATTCCTTTAAACTCTTCATTTGTTTCAATTTGCTCACTTCTATTTCTCTCTTCTATGTACCTTATTTTGTGTACCTCATTCAATCTCATCTTCATTTCTGTAAGAGTTTAATATTTTCTCTTTCCCTGAGTTTCCTGATTTTGCTGGTTCACAGTTCTGACCCATTTTTCCTATTTTATGTTCCCTGAAGTTTTGAATCTCTTCACTATGGCTGGTGATTGCCTTTTGTTGTATTTTTTTAAATTATTTTTCATGGTGACATGCTTGTTCAAATTTTCCTCTGCTCCGTGGCAATATATATAATATGCTGGTTTGTTTCCTTTATCTGTTACTTATATTTCCTCCTCCTTTGATCATGTTTTTTTTTTTTATGGTATCTTTTTACAGGCTCCTTCTTTTTCATTGCTCATCATTGGAGCATAAGTGTTTTTCATCAAATATTTACATGAAATTTGTGTTAGGGACAGCTAGGGCCTCATTGTAGAATCACTGAATATTTCTTAAGAACTGTGGTGGGTTTTTTTGTTGTTGTTGTTGTTTTTTATGTTTGTAGCATTTACTTCTCTCTCCCCAACCAAAGAGGACATAAATTATGGGGCTCATTAAAGTTACATTTTCTTCCCCTCTCTGATACTGTGAGGACCTCTCTTTTAAAAATATGGCTTGCCTGTGTGGTTTCATATTTAGCTAACTCCTCAGCAATGTAAATTCATACTTTGCCACCATCCATGCACACAATTACCTCTACTGCTGACAAGACATTTAGGTTTTGGACCCAAGGATGTACCACTCAACTTTGAGAAGTGTCTTTTGTTATCTCTTTATGAGATCTACAAGTGCTGAATAATATTTCCAAGCACCCTTTCTTCACTCCTTCCTGCCTACAATATTCAATCCCACTATGTTTGGCAGCCCATCTCAAAATGTTTGGTCTAGGGTTTTAGCTAATTCCAAGATTTGCTGAAAATGGACATTAAATTAAGTTTCAATTTCTAAATCTCTGTGCTGCTTTTTCTGATTTACACTAATAAGAGGGAACAAATGCTGATTTTATGCTATGATATTAAATCTCCTCTTTATGTTTGAGTTGCTTATCCTGTGGTCATTTAAATCCATTTTTAAATTCCCTTTCTGAATAGCTGTCTACTCTTGTGATATGGTAGGTCACAATTGTGGGAATATATGGAGGCCAGGAAGAATTTGTCAGAAGTATTCTTTGCCCAATGGAACATAATTGGATTAAGATGTTATTCAAATATTCAACTTTGTCTTCATTAGACTGCCTATAAACATCTGGGAACGGCAATAGTACATAAGAAAAACTTTTTCATAAATATGTTTTTTACTAGAGAATGTGTAGGTTTATTTAAAAAGTCATGCAAAAAATACAATGTTCTCTGATTTTCTCTGATGTATGTATCCTATGCAAATATTCACATGTACATATTTGCAGAAATGTACAACTTATATGTTTCTATTAAATGTTTAGATTATTTGAGTTGATGCCAATTAGCACTCAGAACAGACACTGACAGGTGAAGGAAGAGGTAGTCTGACAGTGTGAGGATGATAATTTGCACAAACCAGGCATTGTTCAGGTCCTGGGAGCTGAGATGCTGTCACCAACTTATTCATAAACTTTTATTCAATATTATATGGTTTTGATATTCATTCCTTTATTAATCTGCTAACTAGTCATCTCATTAAGGAACCATCTTTTGACTGTCTAGTCAATGAAATATAATATGAATATTACTCTGGAAAAATGAAAAAGGTAAGAGACTGGTTCTCTAAGTGTGGTCCCCAATCAGCAGCACCAACATCTCCTGGGCACTTGTTAGAAATGCAGTTCCATGAACCCCAATTCATACTTACTGAATCAGAGATTTGGGGATTGAGGCCCAGCAATCTATGTTTTAAGAAGCTCTTGTGGTGATTCTCATGCACACGTGATAGAATCACTGATGTGCTAATGTAATACATGTTTCTTCCCCAGGTTTTTTTGTTTGTATAAAATGTGGGCTATTGTGGTGTTGAATGAGCTCACTATGTGAAGATTTTAATATATAAAGTGCTATACTTATTGAGTCATTTTGTCTACCATAAAATGTGGGTAACTTGAAATGGGAATTGCTGAAAGTTCATCATTATCTTTTATATAGTTTGAGTAAGGTACCATTAATTAACCTTTAATATCAAAATCAACATTCCTACTAAAATTTGTCAGTCATGGAAATTAATATTATACCTTTGGAGCGGGGTTTTCCTTTGTGTTTAGGGTTCTGAAGACAGAATGCTCAAACTTCCATCTACTTGTTTTTATTCAGATCTAATAAGAATAAAACAAATATCAATGCTGCTGTGTGGAAGACAAGAAGTCACGAGAAGAGGGCAAGATGGGGATAGGAAAGGAAAGGGCTGGTGCCCCTCTTTGTGCACCAGATTATTGGAATCAACAGGATGAAATATTCAGCACCAGACTGAGCCATTACCTTCTCCCTGTCTGGCTGCCTCTTTGAGTCATGTCCATTTACCAGCAACACAGATTTCTCCAATCTTTGGTCCTGGAGAAATTCTCCCTATTCAATTTATCTTAGGTAAATTTCTGCCTTTAGTGTAAGCATTGGGGCATTTGATGATTTGATTGATGTGTAATTGACAATTAGGTAAATGTGTTTGGGACACAGAACATGTAATTTAGGATTTATACACGATGATATTATCAAGGACAAATCAATGTGGAGCTCTAGGCATATAGGGAGAGAAGCCTAAATGAGGAATAGGATTGTAAGAAAAAGTTGGGAGAGAGAATTATGCTGAGACAATTTCTGGAGGAGTTTGTTAGCATTCTCTTCTACCCATGTTGTTTTCTCTAATTAAGAAACTCCTACATTGGCCAGCTGTCTCTAATTGGGCAAAGGGAAGGAAAAACTAATGAAGAGGGATTTTCTACTAAATTGAGTCAGAAGCAGAATTCTCACACACCACAGAGAAAGCACAATGGTAAAATGAATATTTTTTCTCAGAGGTCACTCATGACATGATAGGAAGAGACAATTCCACACCTGGAAGAGGCTTCATTTTGGTGGGCTTCTCAGGCAGCCATAGGTAGAGAAAATTTTATTTGTGTTCATCTTGATATTCTACCTTCAAACCCTCATGGGCAATGGGACCATTGTCCTGGTCTCCTGCTTGGACTCCATCTCCGCACACCCATGTATTTCTTCCTCACTCATCTCTCTTCTATTGACTTCATTAATGTAACCTGTATCATCCCTCAGATGTTAGTCAATCTCGGGGGGCCAGACATATCCATGTTTTGTTGGATGTGTGATCCAGCTTCTCATCACCCTGTGTCTTGGTGGCTCTGAGTGTGTCCTTCTGGCCATGGTAGCATATGATTGCTACGTTGCTATCTGCCAGCCTTTGCATTATCTCACCCTCATGCCACTACAACTGTGCTGGATACTGCCCAGCATATCCTGGTTAACTGGATTCAGCAACTCATTGGTCCACACCCCTATCACAATGACCCTTCCCCAATGTGGCCACAACCAGATAAAGCATTTCTATTGTGAGACACCCTCGATGATACAGCTGGCCTGTGTGAACACCACAAATTACAAGAAGGAGATTATCATGCTAAGTAGAATCTTCCTTGTCTTTCCTCTTTTACTGATTTGGTGTGAACACCACAAATTACAAGAAGGAGAATATCATGCTAAGTAGAATCTTCCTTCTCTTTCCTCTCTCACTAATCTTGGTCTCTTATGGGCATATTGCCTGTAGTGTTTTGTGAATAAAGACTTATTTGGGACCTGTTGCTCCCATCTCATGGTGATTTCTGTTTTCTACAGTACTATCATCTATGTGTACATGACTCCCTAGCCAAAGCTCTCCATGATGTGAGCAAGTTTGTGGCACTGCCATATAATCTGTTTCCAGCTTTCACCAATCCCATAATCTACGCTTTGAGAAACAGAGATGTCAAGGAAGCAATAAGGAAGCTGGTGATGAGGAAACAAAAAAGAGGAGACATAGGCTTTTCCTAGATTATACTTTATTAGAGAATCGGAATAATTTTCCAAAAGAACCTTTCCTGAGAAGCTGTAGATTTCAGGTTGAGTATTGGGTTAGGAAATGAATTGCTATGTAATCTTTTAAAATTAGTACATCCTCTTTTTGATTTACTGTCTGGTATATAATTGTGACTTTCATGGATATTTATGGTTAGTGGGGGAAGCAATATATTTGTGTAGAATATGCTTAGTGTTAAAAAAAAATCTAAACAAGACAAGCATTCTAAAAATTCCTTGAGATTGTGTTCATTATTTGCTGGTTATCTTTCCATTTTTTTCTTGTTCAGTATCATCTTTTCCTACATCCCATTTCATTCCATCCATATACCATTTGTGTGCTCTTTTGTCAAATTTCATGAGAATTGAGTTATTAAAATGTTTTATTTTTATCAAAGTTATACATGCTCAGATTTAAAAGACAAACAAATTCTATAAAACATATTAAAATTAACTTATTTGTCCCATTTTCCTTTACCTCAAAAGCAATGACTTGCTACTTTTTAAATTTTCAAATCTTTTTGTTTTTACCTGAGAATTTCAATAATCACATGTACTTTATTGTACTCTTTTTTTAACAAATCAATTTTATTGACACATATTAATAAAGCACAAATCCACCCAAAGTGTACAGTTAATGGTATTCAGTTTAAACAGATAGCTGTGCATTCATCACTTCAATCATTTTTAGAACATTTTTATTATTCTAATAATAATAAACAAGAAAAAAAAAACCTCATCACCCAATCTCTCTATGCTTCCCCTACTGTATGTAGCTACTATTCTGTTTCCCTCACTCATTTATTTGTATTTTATTTTGTAAAAACAGTCTTATATATGCAATATCATACATATTCATATTTTACATGAGGTTTCACTATGTTTTACAGTCCCATGTTGAATTTGTTAGCTTTCTTTCTTGTAAAATACATGACCTTAAACTTACCCTTTCCACCATTGTTATACCCATAGGATAGTTCTGCTAGTAACAAACACTATGATGAGCTTTTACAATTTCTATTCATTCCAAAAATTTACAAATAACCATTTTGCCAATTCTGCACAGAATAAGCCCCAGCTTTCCATTCTCTACCCTTTTTCTATTTTCTGGAGAACTATATTCTAATTACTATCACCATGAGATTACACAATATATTTAGTTCATAATAGTGCAATCATACAGTATTTGTACTTTTGTGGCTAGCTTGCTTCACTCAACATTATGTCTTCCAGGTTCATCCACATTGTGACATGATTCTCCACTTCATTTCTCCTCACTGCTGCATAATATTCCACCATGTGTATACACTGCAATTTGTTTATCCATTCTTCAATTGATGGACATCTGGTTGTTTCCAACTTGTGGCAAACATCAATAACACTGCTGTGAACATCTGTGTGCAGATGTCTGTTTGTGTCACTGCTCTCACTTCTTCTGGGTATATATCAAGTAATGGTATTGCCAGGTCATATAGCAACTCTATATTCAACTTCCTCAGGAACTTCCAAACAGTCCTCCACAGTGACTGTACCATTTTACATTCCCACCAACAGCGAATAAGCATTCCTAAATCTATACATCCCCTCCAACACTCACAGTTTCCCAACTTTTTAATAGTGGCCAGCATAATAGGTGAGAAATGATATCTCATTGTAGTTTTGATTTGCATTTCCCTAATCGCTAGTGATATTTAACATTTTTTTCATGTGTTTTTCCAGAATTTGTATTTCTTCTTTGCACAAATTGTCTTCTCAAATCCTTTGCCCATTTTTTAATTGGGTAGTTGGTCTCTTTATTGTTGAATTGTATGATATCTTTATATAGCATGGATATTAAACCCTTATCAGATATGTGATTGATAAATATTTTCTCCCATTGAGTCAGCTGCTTTTTCATCCTTTTGACCAAGTCCCATTGATTTGTTTTAAAAGTGTCCCATTTATCTATCTGTTCTTTTGTTGCTCATGCTTTGGGTGTAAGGTTTAAGAAACTACCACCTACCACAAGAATATGAAGATGTTTTCCTACATTTTCTTCCAGGAGTTTAATGGTTGGCACTTTTATATTTGGGTCCTTGATGCATTTGTAGTTTATTTTTTATAAGGCATGAGATAGGGGTCGTCTTTCCTTCTTTTGGATATGGATATTCAGTTCTCCCAGCATCGTTTCTTGAATAGACTGTTCTGTCAACCCTGGGAGGGGCTTGGCAGCTTTGTCAAAAATCACTTGAGAGTAGAAGTGAGGGCCTATTTCTGAGTTCTTGATTCAGTTTCATTGGTCAATTTGTCTATCTTTATGCCAGTACCATGCTGTTTTTTTTAAATCACTGTAACTAAGTAATATGCTTTAAAGTCAGAAGGTAGAGTTCTAAAACGTCCTTCTTTTTAAAGACAGTTTTGGCTATTCAGGGTCCCTTAACATTCCAAATAAATTTGATAATAGGCTTTGCATTTCTGCAAAAAAGGCTTTTGGGATTTTTATTGAGATTGTATTGAATCTGTGAATCAGTTTGGGTAAGATAGACATTTTAGCGATTTTTAGTCATCCAATCCATTAAGACAGAATGTCTTTGAATGATTGTTAGAATTCACATCTGAAGCCATCTTGTCCTGAGCTTTTCATCTTTGGGAGTTTTTTTTGTTGTTTTTTTGTTTTTTTTTTAAACAAATCAATTATATTGACACATATTACTAAAACATGAATCCATCCAAAATTTAAAATCAATGGTATTCAGTGTAATGACTGATTTTTGCATTCATCACTTCAGTCATTCTTAGAGCATTTTCAATATTCCAAGAATAATAATAATAAGCAGAAAACAAATAAAACTCATTAACTCTCAATCTCTTTATGCTGCCCTTGCCATACATAGCTGATATTCTTTATTCCTTCTTTCTAGCATATTTGTATTTATATTTTGAAAAAACAGTCATATATGCAATATCACCTGTATTCATGTTTTACATGAGGTTTTACTATTTTATATAGACTCATGTTACAGTTTTTAACTTTCCTTCTGGTAATATACATAACCTTAGATTTTCAATCACTGTCATACTCATATAATAGCTCTGATAGTTAGAAACACCATGATATGCTTTCACAATTTCTATTCATTTTCAAAGATTTACAAACAACTTTTGCCAATTCTGCACAGATTAATGCTCAGCTTTCCATTCTCTACCCTCTTTGAGAGGCATTTGATGACTGCTTCAATCTCTTTACTTGTAATTGGTTTGTTGGGGTCTTCCATTTCTTCTAGGATCAATGTAGCTTACTTATGTGTTTCTAGGAATTTGTCTTTCTCATCTACATTGTCTAGTTTTCTGGTGTACAATTGCTCATATTTTTCTTTTACAATCTGTCTTATTTCTTGGGGACAGTAGTAATGTCCCCCTCTCATTTCTTATTTTATTTATTTGTGTTTTCCTTTTTTTCTTTGTCAGTCTAGCTAAGGGTTTGTCTTTTTATCGATCTTTCAAAGAACCAATTTTTTTTTTTTTAATTCTCCCTATTGTTATTTTCTGTTGTTCTTGATTTTGTTTATTTCTGCTCTGATCTATACTATTTCTCTCATTCAGCTTGGTTTGGGATTAGTTTGCTGCTCCTTTTCTAGTTCCTCTAGATGTGCAGTTAGACCTTCAATTATAGGTCTTTCTTCTTTTTTAAAGTAAGCATTGAGGGTTATAAATTTCCCTCTCAGCACACACTTTTTGGTTCCCCTTAAATTTTTACATTTTGTGTTCTCATTTTCATTCATCTCAAGATAGTTACTGAAATGTCTTGCAATTTCTTCTTTGACCCACTGATTATTTATGATTGTGTTGTTTAATCTCCATATTTTATGAATTTTCCCTTTTGACATCAATTATTGATGTCCAGCTTCAATCTCTTATGATCAGAGAGAGTGTTTTGTATAATTTCTTTTTTTTTTTTAATTATTGAGACCAGTCTGTGACACACCATGTGGTCTATCCTAGAGAAGGATCCATGAGCACTTCAAAAGGATGTATCTCCTGTTCTTCTTGGGTGTAATGCTCTGTATATGTCTGTTATGTCTAGTTCATTTATCATGTTATTCAAGCTCTCTGTTTCCTTAATTATCTTATGTCCAGGTGTTCTATCCAATACTGAGAGTGACATATTGAAGTCTCCAACTATTAATGTAGAGACATCTATTTCTCCCTTCAATCTGTGCCTCATGTATCTTGTGGCTTCCAGGTTAGGTGCTTAAATATTTACTGTAGATTTCTTCAAGGTGAATTGTCCTTTTTATTAATGTATAATGGACTTCTGGGAAGATGGCAGACTAGTAAACACGGGAATCTCTTCTCTAGAAAAATAGCAAGAGGAGAGGCTGAAACAGCCCTGACAAAATTCTAGGGTTTAGGACAGCAGGTGAAGGCTGCACACCACCCAGAGTAGACTGGGACAAAAGAGGGAAATCACGATGACAGAACTGGACTGACTGTTGAGGACTCAGAGGAGAGTGGCAATATTTCCTAGCTGGGAAATGGAGGGGGCTGACAGAGAAGACTGGACAACTGTCTCAGAATGTTTGAATTACAAGGCTTTTAGCCTCCAGACAGAAAGATCTATCACATGATCTGGTCTGTGTTGCAACAAATACACTCCAACCAGGCATTGAATTGAGAGCTGGCAAAGAGCACCATCTCTTGGCAGACCAAGGAAGTGCACATAAGAAAATTAAAAATAATCAGGAGAGGCTTTTGCTGGCCTCTATAGCCTCCCTGCCCAAGGCCCTAGGAAACTCTACAACCAATTACTGGGTCCACTGCCAAGTGTTGAGCAACCAGCAGGACTATCCTAACAATCCAGGTAGAGCCAAAAATCAAAGAGCTGTGGTAACTCACAGCCCCCTGCACTAAATCCCTATAAAAGAAAAAGAGATTGAGTACCTGAGTAAACTACATCCAAACGGAGATACCTAAACACCAGCAAAAATTTATGACCCATACTAAGTAAATTGAAGACATGGCCCAAGAAAAGGAATGCATCAAAGTCCCAGAAGAGATGCAGAATTTGAGAGAACTAATCAGCAAAATGAGCACAAATTTCGAAAATCAAATTAATGAGCTGAAAAACAATATAGTTAAAGAGATAAATGACATCAAGAAGACATTGAGCAAACACAAAGAAGAATTTAAAATCCTGAACAGAAAAGTAATGGAATTCATGGGAATGAAAGACACAACAGGTGAGGTCAAAAATACATTGGAGGCATTCAACACCAGACTCAAAATGATAGAAGAAAGAATAAATGATACTGAAGACAGAGCAGGTAAAATTGCAGAGAAAAGAACAGAGAGAGAAAAGAATTGAAAAAATTGAGCAGGGGCTCAGAGAATTGAATGACAACACAAAACACAACATATCACAACACGTATCATGGAATTTCCAGAAGGAGAAGAGAAGGGAAAAGGAGATGAAAGAGTATTTGATGAAATAATAGCTGAAAATTTCTCAACTCTCACAAAAGAATTGAACTTACATGTCCAAGAAGCACACCATACCCCAAACAGAGTAAGTACAAATAGACTTAAGCCAAGACACATACAACTCAGAATCTCAAATGTTAAAGATAAAGAGAAAATTCTCAGAGCATCAAGAGAGAAGCAAACAATCATGTACAAGGGACATACGGTAAGACTTACTGTAGATTTACTGGAGGAGATTTTCTCCTCCTTCAGAAACCATGGAGGAGAGAAGACAGTGGTATGATACAATTAGGAAACTGAAGGAGAAAAACTGCCAGCCGGGAAATCCTTATCCAGCAAAACTGTCATTCAAATATAAAGGCAAGTATAAAATATTCACAAACATACAGAAACTAAGAGAGTTTGCAAAAAAGAATCCACCTTTGCAGGAAATATTAAAGGAAGCCTTAGAACCTGAAAGAAAACAGACAGGAGGGAGAGGCTTGGAGGAGAGCATAGAAGAAAGAATAGCAGAAAGGATAACCAATAGAGTAAAAAGAGAGACAAAAACAAAATGACATATGAAAACTGAAGAATAAAATGAAGGAAGTAAATAGTGCATTAACAGTAATATCATTGAATGTGAATGGATTAAACTCCCCAATCAAAAGATACAGCCTTATAGAATGGATAAAAAAACATGAGCCATCCATATGCTGCTTACCAGAAACTCACCTTAGACCCAGGGATACAAACCGGCTGAAAGTGAAAGGTTGGAAAAAGATACTCCACATGAATAGCAACCAGAAATGAGCAGGGGTAGCTATACTAATATCAGACAAAACAGATTTTAAATGCAAAAAAGCTATAAGAGATACAGAAGGCCATTATATATTAATAAAAGGGGTGATCCACCAGGAAGATATAACAGTCATAAATACTTACACACCTAACCAGGGTGCAGAAAAACAGAAAAATAACAGAGAAAATCAACAAAACAAAAAGCTGGTTCTTTGAGAAGATCAATAAAATTGACTAACCTCTAGTTAGACTAACAAAGAAAATAAGAGAGAAGATGCAAATAAATACAATCAGAAATGAAAGAGGGGAAGTTACAAATGACATCACAGAAATAGAAAGAATCATAAGAGGATATTATGAGAAACTATATGCCAACAAAATAGACAACCTAGTTGAAATGGACAAATTTCTGGAAATGCACAACCAACATACACTGACACTACAAGAAATACAAGAACTTACCAAACCAATCACATTTAAGGAGATTGAATCCATCATCAAAAATCTCCCAGCAAAGAAAAGTCCAGGACCAGATGGCTTCACAGGTGAATTCTACCAAGCATTTTGAAAAGAATTAACACCAATCCTGTTTAAACTCTTCCAAAAAATTGAAGAGAAGGGAAAATTACACAACACATTTTATGAAGCCAACATCACCCTAATACCGAAGCCAGATAAAGATTCTACAAGAAAGAAAATTACAGACCAATCTCTGTAATGAACATAGATGCAAAAATTCTCAATAAAATACTTGCAAATCGAATCCAACAGCATATCAAAAGACTTATACATCACGACCAACAGGGATTTATTCCTGGTATGCAAGACTGGTTCAACATAAAAAAAAATCAATCAATGTAATACACCACATTAACAAATTGAATGGAAAAAAAAACCACATGATCATCTCAATTGATACAGAAAATGCATTCGACAAAATCCATCATCCTTTTTTGATGAAAACACTTCAAAAGATCGGAATAAAAGGAAAATTCCTCAGTATGATAAAAAGGCTTATATGAAAAACCTACAGTCAACATCATAGTCAATGGGGAAAGGTTGAAAGCTTTCCCTCTAAGACTGGGAACAAGACCAGGATGCCCACTGTCACCATTGTTATTCAACATTGTACTAGAAGTCCTAGCTAGAACAATTAGAGAAGGAAAAAAAATTAAAGGCATCAAAATAGGAAAAGAGGAAGTAAAACTCTCACTGTTTGTGGATGACATGATCTGGTACTTAGAAAATCCTGAAGTATCCACAGCAAAGCTACTTGAACTAATAAATGAGTTCAGCAAAGTGGCAGAATACAAGATCAACATGCAAAAATCAGTAATGTTTTTGTACACTAGTACTGAACAACCTGAGGAGGAAATCAGGGGAAAAATTCCATTTTCAATAGCAACAAAAAGACTCAAACACCTAGGAGTTAATTTAACCAAAGAAGTACAGGATCTATATGCAGAAAATTACAAAACAATGCTAAAAGAAATTTAAAAAGACCTAAATAAGTGGAAAGACATTCCTTTTTCATGGATTGGAAGAATAAATCTCATGAAGATGTCAACCTTACCCAAACTGATTTATAGATTCAATGCAATACCAATCAAAATCCCAACAGCTTACTTTACAGAATTAGAGAAGGCAATTACCAAATTCATCTGGAAGGATAAGTGCAGCCAAAGAGCCAAAAGCACTCTAAAAAACAAGAGTAATGTGGGAGGAATTTCAGTGCCTGACATTGAAACATATTACAAAGCTACAGTGGTCAAAACAGCATGGTACTTGCATAAAGACAGACACATCGATCAGTGGAATAGAATTGAGAACCCAGAAATAAACCCTCACCTATACAGTTAACTTGTTTTTGACAAATCTACCAAGTCTGTGCTAATGGAAAAAAAACAGTCTCTTCAAAAAATGGTGTTGGGAGAACTGGATATCTCTAATCAAAAGAATGAAAGAGGACCCCTATCACACCCCCTACACAAGAATCAACTCAAAATGTATCAAAGATTTAATATAAAAGCCAGGACCATAAAACTACTAGAAGAAAATGTAGGGAAACAACTTCAAGACCTTGTAGTAGGTGGTGGTTTCTTGGACCTTACACTCAAAACAAATGCAACTAAAGGAAAAATAGATAAATGGGACCTCCTCAAAATTAAACACTTTTGCACCTCACAGGACTTTTTCAAAATGTTAAAAAGGCAGCCAACTCAATGGGAAAAAATATCTGGAAGTCACGTATTAGATAAGGGTTTAATATCCAGGATATATAAAGAGATGTTAATTCAACAATAAAAAGACAAATGACCCAATTAAAAAACGGGCAAAAAACTTGAATAGACATTTCTCCAAAGAAGAAATAGAAATGGCAAAAAAACACATGAAGAAATGCTCAACATCACTCATGATCAGGGAAATGCAAATGAAAACTACAATGAGATATTATTTCACACCTATCACCATGGCCACTATTAAAAAGACAGAGAACTACAAGTGTTGGGAGGACGTGGAGAGATAGAAACATTTCTTCACTGTTGATGGGATTGCAGAATGGTACAGACAGTATGGAGGACTGTTTGGCAGTTCCTAAAGAAGTTGAATATAGACTTCCCGTGCGACCCTGCAATACCACTACTGGGTATATACCCAGAAGAACTAAGAGCAGTGACACGAACACACATCAGCACACCGATGTTCATAGCAACATTATTCACCTTTGCCAAAACTTGGAAACCTAGGTGTCCATCAACAGATGAATGGATAAACAAACTGTGGTCTATTTACACGATGGAATATTATGCAGCTGTAAGAAGAAACAAAGTTGTAAAGCATATGACAACATGGATGAACCTAGAGGACATTATGTTGCGCTTAACAAGCCAAACACAAAAGGACAAATACTGTATGAATGCGTTACTATGAACCAAATAAATTTTGTAACATATTGTTTGACTCAAAAAAAATTTTATTTGTATCCAGTACATTTAATTGAGAAATGTACATATTTATTCATTTCTGTTTACTTTTTGGTTTGTAATTGTTTATATTTTCAATTATTAAATATAATAGTTTATATTATAAATTATTTAATTAAATTGTTTATATTTTCAATTATTAAATTACTTTACAAAATAAAGTAAATATATATATAATGACCTTCTTCATCTCTTATAATAGTTTTGCATTTAAATTCTTTTTTGCCTGAAATTATTAGCAGTGGTCCACTCTTTTTTTGGTTACTACTTGCATGGACTATCTTTTCAAGTCTTTCACTTTCAACCTGATTGTGTCTTTACATCTGAAGTGAGTCTCTTGTAGACAGCATATAGATGGTGCATTTTTTTAATCCATTCTATTAGTGTATGCCTTTTGATTGCAGAGTTTAAGCCCTGAACATTCAATGTTATTGCTGTAAAGGCATTATTTACTTCATCCATTTTATCCTTTGATTTTCCATTATCATATCGTACTATTGTCTGTATTTTTACCTTTCAAATTAACCTTCCTAATAATCTTCATTTCTACACTCTTCTCCAAGTCTCTCACTTTTGATTTTTCCTTTCAGGATGCAGCACTCTCCCCAGTTCTCTCTTCTAATTCTGGTCTTTTAGTTGCATACTCTCTCAGTTTTTGTTTGTCTGTTTTGTTTTGTTACCCTCATTTTTCAAGGACAGTTTTGCCACAGAGTAATTGGCTGGCAGTTTTTCTCATTCAGTACCTTAAATAATTCATACCACTTTTTCCTTGCCTCCATGGTATCTGATGAGAGTTTGGCACTCAATCTTATTAAATTCTCTTGTACGTGATGCTTTGCTTTTCTCCTTCTGCTTCAGAATCCTCTTCATCGTTGACAGTTTTTATTCTGAATAGTCGATTTCTCAGAGTAGGGCTATTTTGATTTATTCTGCTTGGGGTGCATTGTCTTTGGATATTGATATTTATGTCTTTTATCACAGTTGGGAAGTTTTCAGTCATTATTTCCTCAAACAATCTTTCTGCCACTTTTCCATCTCTATTCCTTCCGGGACACTGTTAACACATATGTTCATGCACTACACATTGTCATTCAACTCCCTGAGACCCTTTTCTATTTTTTCCATTCTTTTTCTCTTTCTGTTCTCCTGTCTTTTCCAGTTGAGATGTTCTGCCCTAAAAATCACTAATTCTGTCTTCAAGCAAATCAAATTTGCTGTTATGTGTTTCTAAAGTATTTTTAATCTCATCCATCATGTCTTTTATTCCCATATGGTCGGCTACTTTTCTTTGTAGGCTTTCAAATTTTGTTTATGCTCACCCAGTGTCTTCTTAATATCCTTTACCTCTTTAGCCATATTTTCCTTCAACTCTTTGAATTGATTTAGGAGATTTGTATTATTATCATTGCTTAGTTGTCTTAAATCCTGTGTCTCATCAGGATATTTGTTTTTTTCCTTTGACAGGGATATCTCTTTCTGTTTCTAGTATTGCTTGTAATTTTTGGCTGATGTGTAAGCATCTAAATATATTGGTGAATTTACTCTGCTGGCCAGTTTATCTGTCTTGCCTAGAGGTTTTTAAAACAGATCTTTCATTTTTGGTTCAACATATTCTAAGTCTTTAAACTTGCCCAACTTAAGATATCAAAATTGTGTCAGAGACTCACTAAAAGGGCACAGAATTTCACCCAGGGGTGGGTTAAAAAGATACCTAAAAGCAATTTTTCTAATTGCAATTTCCTGGCTGGCCAACATATGGTGCTTTTCATGAACCTTTCAGTAGAGGTTCTTTAATCCCACATTTTTCTGTGTTTCTGGTCTGACCAGATTTGAGTTTCAAAGTGGTCTCTGCTAGCCAGATTCACTGAAGAGAAGCCCTCAAACTCACACTCCCTCTTCCCTTGTAACAGTTTACAAGAGAAAAGACATCTGTCCCCTCTCAGTCAGCTGTAGTGAGCCCAGGGATTTTATCTAGGCTTAATGTTTTAAGGGTGGGGAAAGGCATCCCTTTCCACCTGCCATGGGGATTTAGTAATTCACATTTGTTGTTTTGAGTTTTTTGTCTCTCTGTCCCTCATTGTCCTGGGAGTTGCAGAGTACTGTCTTGGTCTGCTGACCCAGAAAGCAGGTCCCTCAGACAGTTTTTAGCCCTTTCTCTGTTGTTTCTGTGAGATAGTTGAGCCCTGCCTGCCTCCTCTAATGCTATCTTCCAGAACTCTTGCTACTTTACTCTTGATTTTTCAGTTATAGTAAATATCTTTCCAAATCGTCCATGTGAATTTAGTTCTTCCCTTTCATGCCCTCCTGAATATGTGCACACTGTACATCATCCCAGCAGAATTATAGACTGAACTGGATTTGATCAATGTTCAGTATTAAATTATTATGACCATGAACACACTTTAAAGTTTAGCTATTTGCTAAATTACAATTATTCCACCATTCCTGTAAAAATGATTGTTTTTCTGGCAGCTTCATATTTTTTTGTATTTTTTTTTTAATTTTGCTAGTTTCTAAATACAGAACTTACCAATAAATCAACCTTCAACTCTCTGTCAAATGTCTGAATTTCCTTAGAATTCTGTTACTCATATTAGATACAGTTCAGTATCTTCTTTTTAAGAGTGCTCCAGTCTACTTTGACTGCCCTTTTTGTCAAGTTTACAGCTCTAATCGCAAAATCTTGCTTCTTTCTTAATTCCCTTCTTTGTTTTGGTAAACTGTCTCTTGTAGCACCTCAGGAAAGAATATATGGAAGTAAATTTTTGATACCTTGTATATCTAGAATGTCTACCCTCACCCTATTTTTTAATTTTTCTACCATTTAAAAATTCATGTGTAAAATTCAGTGTCATTAATTACATTTACAGTGTTGTGCTGCCATCAAGACCATCCATTACAAAAATTTTTCCATCACTCCACATACAAATGCTATACCCAATAAGCAATAACTCCAAGCCTTCTCTCCCCCACAGTCCCTTACAATCTCTAATCTGAATTGATTATTTTAAATATTTCATTTAAGTGGAATCCTGCATTATTTTTACTTTGTGTCTAGCATAATGTTTCCAACTTTTATGGCTCAATATTATTCCTTTGTATGCTCACACCACATTTTTCCATTTATCTGTTGATGTATACTTGGGTTATTTCCATCTTTTGGCAATTGTGAAATATGATGCTATGAATGTTGACATAAAAATACCTGTTTGAGTCCCTTCTTTTAATGCTTTCAGGCAGAAGTGGGTTTGTTGTCAGGTTGTATGGAAATTCTATGCTTACATTTTTTTCAGACGCAAGAATACTGTCTTCCACAGAAGAGTCATCATTTTACATTCCCATCAGCAGTGTAGAATGATTCCAATTTCTCCACCTCTTCAGTAATATTCGTAATTTTCTGTTATTTTTAAATAAATATAATAGCCATTATAATAGATGTGATGAAAGTATCTCATTATGACTTTGATTTGCATTTCCCTAATGGCCAATGACATTGAGTATCTTTTCCATGTGCTTATTGGCCATTTGTATTTCTTTGGAGAATGTCTATTTGAGTCTTTTGCTGTTTTTATAATTGGCTCATTTTGTTGTTGTTTTGAATTGATTATTTCTTTATAAATTCTGGACATTAAACTCCTACCATATACATTATTTGTAAGTATATTCTCCCATTCTATAGATTGTGTTTCACTTACTTGATAATTTCCTTTGATGAACAAAGGTTTTAAATATCATGAAGACCAATTTATCTAATTTTTGATGTTGTTGCTTGTGCTTTCTGTTTCATATCTACTAATACTTTGCCAAATCAATTGTCATGAAGATTCTCTATTATGTGTTCTTCAAAGAGTTCTGCAGATATGGATTTAGTTTTTATATTTAGGTCATTAATCCATTCTAAGTTTTTATAGTATGTAAATTATAAGAGTCCAACTGCATTCTTTTGAATATGAATATACAATTCTCCTGGCACTATTTGCTGCAGAGCCTCTACTTTCCCCATTGGGTGATTTTGACTGCCCCAGTCAAAAATGAATAGACTAGATATATGGATTATTTCTGGACTCTCAATTCTATTACAATGATCTATATGTTTATCCTATGCCAATACCACACTGTTTTGATTACTGTAGCTGTGTAGAAATTTTGGGAAATTTGAAAGATTGAGACCTGTAAATGTGCTTTTCTTAATCAAGATTCTTTTGGCTATTGGGGGACCTTTGCCACTCCTTATGAATTTGATGATCAGCCTTTCCATATTTGCAAAGAAGGCTGTTGGAATTTTGATAGAGATTATGTTGAATCTGTAGATCTTAGCAATATTAAATCTTCTAATCCATGAATATAGAATGTCTTGCCCCTTTTTGAAGTCTTTTAAATTTTCCCTCAAAAATGTTTGTAATTATCAGTGTACTAGTCTTCAGCTCTTTGGTTAAAATTACTTTTAGGTATTTTATACTTTTAGATGGAATTGTTTTCTTAAGTTCCGTTTTGTATTATTCATTGCTCCTGTATAGAGACACAACTGATTTTTGTATGCTGACCTTGTGCCCCAAAACTTTGATGATTCCCTTTAATAGGTCTTATTTTCTTGTGAAATGTTTGATATTTTCTATATATGGAATCATGTTATCAGTGAATAGAGAGCATTTTACTTCTTCCATTCCTATTTGATGTCTTTTATTTCTTTTACTTGCCTAATTACAATGACTAACACTCAAGCACAATACTGAATAGTAGTGATGAAAGTCGTCATCTTTACTTTTACCCTAATCTTATGGGGGAAATCTTTCAGCATTTAACTATTGAGTATACTATTAGCTGTGTGGTTTTCATTAATGCCTTTATTAAGTTTAGGAAATTCCCTTCTTGCCTAGTGTTCTGAGTGATTCTTATCATTAAAAGGTTAAGAATATTTCAGATGCTCCCACTGTGTCAACAGAGATGGTCATTTTTTTCTTTCATCTATTAATATTGAATATTATACTGTTTGATTTTCTTTTGATGAACCACACTTGCTTTCCTGGGATAAATCCCACTGAGGTGTGATGTATAATCCTTTCAGTAGGCTCCTAGATTTGTTTTTTTAGTATTTTCTTAAGTATTTTTGCATCTACAGTCATAAGGGATATTTGTCTATAATGTGATTTTTTACATTTTTTTCCCCATCTTTGTTATGAGGAAAATACTCGCCCTAGAGAATAAATTAGGAAATTTTTCCTCCTCTTAAATAATTTGAAGATTTTCAGAAGATTTGGTGTTAATGCTTCTTAAAATATTTGGTAAAAATTCACCAGACAAGCTACCTGTTTCTGGATTTTTCTTTATTAGAAAGTTTATGATAACAGAATGTGCTACTCAGCCAAAGGGGCGCTGATGCAAAATAACAGAAATCAGTTTATTTTTATAAAGGATATTTATTTGGGGTAGAAGCTGACAGTTACCAGCCCATAAAACTTAAGTTTCTTCCCTCACCAAAGTCTGTTGCCACGTGTTGGAGCAAGACACCTTCTGATGTTTGCCAGGAATCAGGCTTCTTGGATTCCTCTCTTCCTGGGGCTCCATATCTCTCCAGGCTCAGCTCCTCTGTTTCCTCCACAAGGCCAGCTATTAACTATCAGGTGAACAGTTTGTCTCTTCCTGGGGCCTTTTCTCCTTCCTCATGACCAAGCTCCTCTGTGTGCTTGCTTCCACGTGCTCCAGCATTAAAACTCCAACATCAAAACTCCAACTCAAAAACTCCAACTCTGTCCTTTGCCATGTCTTTTATTTTTGATTCCCCACCCACTAAGCAGCAGGGTTCAACACCCTACTGATGTGGCCCAATCAAAGCCCTAATCTTAACTTAATCTTGCCCAGATGAACAGACCAGTTTATAAGCATAATCCAATATCTATTTTTGGAATTCATAACTATACCAAATTGCTACACAGATTTCATTTATTTGGTATAAATCTGCAGAGATTTTCTATTTCTTTTTTTACTATAATGCCTTTTTTTTTTAAACAAGCTGTAAGTTTACAGAGAAATCATGCAAGAAATACAGAGCTTCCATTTACCCTTATATTATTAACTCCTTATATTAGTGTACTTTTCATACAATGGATGAAATAATATAGTTTTCCTAATAACTATAACCCACAGTTTACATAAGTGTACACTGTGTGTGACAGTCCTATGTTGTTTTTTTACTTTTATTCTAGTGATATATACATATACAATAGAAAATTTCTGCTTTTTACCACATTCAAGTAAATAATTCATTGTTGTTAATTACAATCACAATGTTGTGGTACCATCAACAACATCTAATACCAAAATCATTCCATCATCCAAACAGGAATTTGTGCAAGGTCAGCATTAAGCCTCCACTCCCTACTTGCACCCTAGCCCCTGGTAACCTGTATTCAAGTTTCTGACTCCATGAGTTTTCTTAATCTAATTATTTCATATTAGTGAGATCATGCAATATTTGCCCTTTTTTGTCTAGCTATTGTCACTCAACATAATATCTTCAAAGTTCATCTATGTTGTTGCATGTATTGGAACTTCGTTCCCTTTTATGATTAAATATTATCCCACTGTATGTATATAGTATATTTTGTTTGCACATTCATTGGGTGACAGACACTTGGGTTATGTCCATCCTTTAGCAATTGTGAATAAAGCGTCTATGAACATTGGTGTGCCAATAACTGCTTGAGTCCCTGCTTGCAATTATTTTGAGTATATAACTAGAAGTGGTCTTGCCAGTCATATGATAATTCTAAACATAATTTTCTGAGGAACCCCTAAATTGTGAAAGCTTCCAGTCTTTCACAATTGACTTTGATGTTGGTGTTGGGTTTTTCATATATGCCCTTTATCATGTTGAGGAAGTTTCCTTCTATTACTAGTTTTCTAAGTGATTAATCATGAAGAGGTGCAGAATTTTGTCAAATGCCTTTTCAGTGTCAATTTAAATGACAATATGGTTTTTGTCATTTGTTTTATTAATGCAATATATTGTATTAATTGATTGTCTTAGGACAAACCAACTAGCATACCAATAATAAATCCCACTGATCATGGAGCAGAATTCTTTTAATGTGCTGCTGGATTTAGTTTGCCAGTAATTTTTTTAGGATACTTGCATATATGTTCATGAGGGATATTGGTGCATAATTTCTTGTAATTATCTTCATCTGATTTTGGTATTAGGGTAATGCTGGACTCACAGAATGAGTTAGGATGTGTACCCACCTCTTCAATATTTTAGAAAAGTTTGAGAAGATTAGTATTAACTGGTCTTGAAATGTTTTGTGAAATTCACCAGTGAAGCAACCTGGTCCTAAATTTCTTTCTTTGTTGGGAAATTTTTTATTACTGATTCACTGTCTTTACTTGTATTGCTCTGTTGAGATCTTCTATTTCTTCTTGAGTCAGTAGTTTGTGTGTTTCTGTAAATTTGTCCATTTCACCTAAGGTATCTAATTTATAGGCATACAATTGTTCATATTTTCCTTTTATCATACTTAGTATTTTTGTGGGGTCACTACAAATGCCCCACCCCCTTTCATTTTTGATTTAGTTATTTGCATCTTCTCTATCTTTTCCTTTGTCAGTTTAGCTAAAGTTTTATTGATTTTACTGATCTTTTCAAAGAGTGAACTTTTGGTTTTGTTGTTCCTCTCTACTTTAAAATTTTAAAATGAAAAAATTGTATATTTTCAATCAAGAAATATATTCACATGATTCAAATCAAAAGATACAAAGAGGTGTACAGTGGGAAACTTCCCTCATCTTTCTATCAGGTACCCATTTTCCCTCTCCACAGATTTCCAGAACTATTTTATGGATGAACAAATTACTTATCATCCTGCTTTTACTTGTGCAATATGAATATATCTTGGTGATAATTAAGTTTTGTTCCTAAAGTGATTCCTCATTTTTTTTATTATTAGAGAAGTTTTGGTATAATAGAGCTATCATGCATAAAATACAGGATTCCCATATAACCCCCCTTTTATTAACACCTTGCACTGATATGGAATATTTTTTACAATTGATGGAAGAACATTTTTATAATTGTGCCATTAACTATACTCCATGACTTAACTTAAAGTTCACTGTTTGTGTAGTGCAGTTTTATGGACTTTTTTTTTTTTAGTAATAATGAACTTTATTTTTAGAGAAGTTTTATATTTACAGAAAAATTACACAAAAAGTATAGGGAATTCCCATAGAAACACACACACACCACACACAGAGTTTCCCCTATTATTAACACCTTACATCAGGTGGTATATTTGTTACAATTGATGAACCAATATTGAAGTACTACTACTAAGGAAAGTCTATAGTTTACACTATGGTTTACACTTTGTGCTGCACAGTTTCATAGGCTTTGACAAATGTATCATCAAGTATTATCATTGCAGTATCATAGAGAACTATTTCAGTGTCCTAAAAATGCCCTGTGTTCCACCTATACATCCCTCCATCTGCCTTCTGAACCCCTGGCAATCACTGTTTTTATATTAGTTTGTTTGGGTGGAGGGGTGAAACATGGATCAAAGGATGGCTGATATTATCTGATGTCAAATGCCAGAACTGTCCTGGTATACTGTAGATGAGGGGATCCAAAGGCTTAGAGAGATTTCAATGTTAGAATGGACATAACATGTAGGACCTGCTCACACACCTCATTCTTAACATGTAAGACCTGCTCACACACCTACCAGAGGACACCAGGACTGTGAGGAATTAATTTGTGAGACTAACTCCATCTTCCCTAAAGACCTTGGTGGTTGCTCTTCTCTGTTCATCAGATATTACCTTGGGAACTACTGTCACTGAACTTGGATCCCTCAACACTATGGGGATGATCAGATCCCAGGTTGCAGAAGCCAAGTGGCAGCACTCAATCACCAAAGATAAGGTGGGCATGGCTACCACAATAAAGAGCAGACTCAAAGCAGCAATCAAA
Organism: Cabassous unicinctus; assembly: GCA_029593785.1. Taxonomy (NCBI): domain Eukaryota; kingdom Metazoa; phylum Chordata; class Mammalia; order Cingulata; family Chlamyphoridae; genus Cabassous; species Cabassous unicinctus. Next base: position 35,149 of record JAQZBX010000521.1, on the reverse strand, counting down.
ATAGTCTGAGTCACATAGACCTACAGCACTGACTAATAGATCATGGGGTACTTAGAAGTAAAACAGATGGGCAGTCTACTAAATTCCTACTTGATCTGGATAAGCAGAAGAGTTCTAGGTCAAATGCACAAAAGCCTAACTTGTAGAAACAAAGAATCAGGGCCCCTTAATTCACAGACTTGAGACTGGGAATACAGACCCAGAGCCACTTGAATGAGGGGAAGGCTGGGTCCTTTTGGGGAAGAACCCTGTTACACTGTCAAAAAATTTATACCATTACTCTTCCTCCCATTAAAAAATCTTCCTCTCATGTCTGGGACTCAAATCCCATGTAGGGGGGCAGGTAGTGAGGTTATTTGTAGAGTTTGGCTTAGAGAGAGGCCGTATCTGAGCAACGAGGAGGATGACTACTAGGCATTAATTATAATTAGGCTTAGTATAATAATTACAGAAATAAGTTTCATTAGTAAAAGCCTCAAGTTTGAGGGCTTAGTTTTATAGCATATTTCCTTTTATGAGTCAGGGCTCATATATTCCAGTATTTATTTCCATAGGTATCCCTGTTATAAGTTCAAATGGGGATAATTTATGTTTTACAAAAAGCAGTAGATCTTAGATTTAGATCTTGCAAAGTCCGTGGATTACCGTTATAGTGAATTGGGAAACCCTATTCCTTGAGAGATTAGCAGGAACTCCCCAGGTATGGAAGTTTTATCATTTCTTGCTTTCCTTCCCCAGTCCCTCAAAGGGCCTTGAAAATACTTTTTCATTTTATTCCCAAAACACTCTGAAATGCATCAGGGTATTACATCAGCCTGTACAGAATACCAGTACTCATTTCTTATCCTAGGTTCCATGTCAAATAAAGCTGAATTAAGTTGTCCAAATAAACTGAACACACAGGTTAAAACAGATAGTGTGCCACAGGAAATTTAAATTTTGGACAGAATAAATATCTCCTCCTTTGGTCTCACACAGTAATTAAAGTCCTAAAACACAGAAAATATCATCTTTTACCCCGTGTTCTAATTCACCTTAATCCAACCCAGATAAGCTCCTTTAATTTTCCCAGTTGAATTCTGATCCCTTCTTCAGCTTCTTTAACAATTGCTGTATGTTCAGTACCTCCAGACCTGGAGAACTCCAACTCTAAGTCTCAGATGTCACACAGACATCCAAAGTTCCATGGAGTTACCAAGTTACACACCCAAGGAGCAGACCACCTCAAAATTTAGAAATAAGAATCAAATCCCAGGAAAAAAAATGTGACTGCTGCAAGAGCTTACAATCTAGGCCCTAAATTCCTTATAAGTATTTTCCAAATGAAGCTATTTTCAGAAATAAAGCATCTGACAATTAACTTATATTGAGGTCAATCAACTACAGACCATAGCAGAAGTTTTATCCTATCTCACCTCTACACTTTTATACCAGAGCTATATTAATTAACAGGTAGAACATAATTTATATACTTGCCTTGTTTTTCTTTTGAAGTCTCATTTTGTTGAACATAAAGGTCTGCCCTCTAGCTGACTATATGCACTTTTAGAGAAGCATCAGAGTAAAACAATGTAACTGACAAGGAAATTTGGTTGTTTCTGTTACATGAACCATTTTTCTAAGAATAATTAAAACCATGACCATTAACACTATACTGTTGGCTAATGTGCAGATCAGCATCATGACATAACATGGACAGTGAGAACACTGTCAAATCTCTATGAATTTTATACACTGTCTAAATATTTATATAAATAACATCTCATCTATAAAAATTCCACCAACAGAAGGTTAGAAAACCCCTTTTAATTTTTATAACACTTCTTGTGCAACTCATAATATTTAAATGAAACTATTTTTTAGCACCTTACTTTTTTACAAGGTGAAAGAACAAATCCTTCAAAACAGTTTGAAATAAAATATATTGTTTAAGGTTTGGTTTGGGAACAACAAAATGTCAATAGTTGTCAGGTTCCAGGAAGTGGATGTGGCTCAAGCAGTTGGGTGCCCACCTACCACAAGGGAGGTCCCAGGTTCAGTTTCCGGTGCCTCCTAAAAAAGATGAACACACAATGAATGCACACATAGAGCAGACAGCAAGCTTTAACTATGGGGTGAGGGGAAGAAATAAATAAATAAAATAAATCTTTTTTAAATATGTTGTCAGGTTTGAACATTATGTTTAAGTAGGAAAATTGGTCATAGTGAAACAATATTTGTTTTACTAATATTTAATATGATTGTAATGAAAAGACTTAGTTCCTTTAAAAGGGAGAAGCATGTCTTCTAAAACAAAGGATGATAAGGTCAAAATAAACATCACTGAGGACATTATTCTGATATGACATAGAATCTTTGTCTTCTAGTCAGACCACACAGGTTATTATGAAAACTTTTTATAAACTTCACTAGGAAAGATCAATAATCTGAGAAAATTTCATCATTTTAACAGAGAGAGAGAAACAAGCTACAATTCTGTATGAATAAAGTTTGATACAAAAGTTCTTGAAAATATTATAAAGAAGCTTGTCAAATTTTAGCTAGCATTGACTATGACAAATAAAATTCACTTCCAGAACTCTTTTCTAATTTCCATATCCATTTAGGTCTTATCCTACATATTCCGGCCTCTCATTCTGTGAAAACCAGCCATTTTCCTTCAGGAAATGGTACACACTTTTCTTTAACAGAGTGTTTCCAGCATATGTATATACTTGTACACTTTGTTACCAAAAACATCTTTGGAAATGTCTTCAAACATCTTACAATATATAATTATTCCTAAAGTTTGTAAAAATAATAACTTAATTTCGCTAAACACAAACTTACATTTTTCATTATCTTCAAAATCCAATAGTTATAATGGTAGCTTATTTTATCAGTACCTGTATAAATCTAGGGAGAATATACCCAAGTAGAATAAAATTGTATGCTTGTATTATACTTAAAGATAGTTCAGAGGACATACTTATTTTTAGGGGATGGTTTCTAGAAACATTGCTTTCTTCAGTTTACCATTTTATCAGTATTCCAGTGAGATATATGAAGCATATTGACTATCAGGCTCTGGAATACATACTACAATTGTTTAATTTATCCCAAGCATAATCCAGGAAAACCTCTTCCAGAGCTCTGAAGGACATTTTCCTTTACTTACTGAAATTGGCAATTAGATTTTATTCAATTACCCCAACCCAAGGCTGTAAATGTTTAAATAATGATTTATATTTTGCAGCTACCATTGCAAAGGTATTATGAGGAACAAAAATAATTCCAAATTTGCAAATTTCCTCAGAACTCTATAACAACTAAGGAACTACTCCACAGGATAATCCATGAAAAACATGATTTGTTTCACAAAACTTCCCTCATGCCTATCACATCCAAATATCAAGCCCAGTAGAAAAAAGTCTAAATTCAACCTATACCTCTCCCATCTTTCTATACCCTTCCCCTATAGCTTCCCCAACTAATTATTTCATCCTAGATAAGGGGCTTAATATACCCAGCTTTACACAAGGCATATAAAGATTGAGCCAAAGAAAAACTAGGAATTTAATTTTTATAATATTATGCAACATTAAAAAAAATCTTTTAATTGATGGTTTTGGTCTTGGGAGGAGGAAAAGTTATAATGCCTCGGATTCTGCTAAGGTCTAGGAGAAGGCTCTGAGGGCAAGGACAGAGCATTAGGGGGTGGTGCTGCTGCCTTTGGGAAGTTCCAGTCATTTTCTTTCTAAAGTCCAGGCAGTTTATAGTAATTACAAGTACTAAGGCCCTGAACCCTGGTGCCTCCAAGGTATATTGTGGCTTATTTGGCTGTTGTTTTAAGTCTAGAGGATTTCTTTCTCAGTTTTGTTTTATTTATTTTTTTCTTTCCAAATAGCTTTGTCTATCCAGATTTCAGCATGACCTGTATCAGCTTTCCTGTAAATTAATTGGTAAAGATCTGAGTATCTAGGCTCATAAGTTTGAAATGACACAAATGAATTTTTTCAAAACTCACTCCATTTTCAGTAAGAATTTGGGAAATCTTATCAAAAGGAAGAGCTAAGATAGGCCAGCACACAGAGGGAAAGGCAGGAGTTCAAAGGGTACTACAAGCTCAGCTTCCCTAAGTTCTGGTACTCCAGGAATACTAATAAAACATATACATATATACACTTATTTATCTTTAAGGAATTTAAATATAACTCCTCTAAGAATTTTTATTTGTTAATTTGGCATTACCATCTGGAGATAGGAAAATGTACATAAACAGACAGACACAAGTAGAAAATCAGAAACAAAGAAAAATAAAACTCACTAGTTTTAACAATAATTTTGCACCTTTTCTGCAAATTCTTATTCTGATGCAAGGACAGAAAAGATACATAGGATTTTTGTCTCATTTCTCTTCCCTTTTGCAATAAAATCTAATTTTAGGATGGTATTTTACTTTTAAAACTCATTTTCAGGCCAGGGTTCCCCAGATTCTAATTTATAGAATATTGTCTTTTCCTTTTCATTGAACTAAACATAGACCATTTATCAAAACCAAGGTTAAACAAATACAAGTGGAGTAAGAACAAGCAATTATCTGTTATAATTTTCTGCACATACAAGCTATTTACAAAGACAGCAAGCCTTAGTTAAATTATGAATTCAGCAAACTAGAAATAAATAAAAAATTGAGTGGTCAGAACAAGGGTGAACATTCTGGGAGGGGGACCTCAGGCCATGACCTCAGTCCAGGGGACTTGGATCCCATCTCTCTCTCTTCTTGGTCAACTTCTGTTTTGATGACCTACTCACCCAGTCCAGGAGTCAGGTCAGATACCATTTCTCCCTCTGACGTCTTTCTAGGTGCTAATGGCTCTGGGGCACTGGGAGGGTGATGAAAATCCATTTGTCAAGTCTCCAGACTCAGTTCAGTACTCAACATCCATTGGGGTCCCAGTATTCTTGAGCACGGGCTTCTTATGGACACCATGGTCCCAACAGAACTGTCAGAATTTTCTGCTGAAAACTGCAGGTTCACTGCCCCATGCACACTGAACTCAATATAGTGACACTGTGATTAAGAGAAAGAAAGGGCTTAATGAAAGGTTGACAAGCATTGGAGGTAGAGCCTCTCAGCTCAAATTACTCTCTGCTTTTGAGTTTTAAGTGTTATTTATATATTATGGATGCTGGACCCTTCTCAGATATGTGATTTGCAAATATTTTCTCCCATTATTTGAACTGCCTAATTATTTCATGTTCATTCTCATTTTTTAATGTTTTTAAAATTTTATTGAAGTATATTATTCACACATAAACATACATAAAAAAGTGTATAGTTAAAGTTGTGAACTTATAAAACAAACATGCATAACATCATACAGGTGTCCCATACATCACCCCACCACCAACTCCTTGCAGTGTTGTGAAATATTTCTTATAAATTATGAAAGGATATCATCAAAATATTATTAAATTACTATAGTCCATATATTACATTTCATGTATTTTCCTCCAACCCAATCTATTACTATTTTTAAAAATATATTTTTATTACAGAAGTTGTGAACTTACAAAGAATCATGCACATGTGTAGAATTCCCATACAACACCCATTCACCACACACCACACCATTGTGGAACATTTCTTATAGATTATAATACCATCAGACTATTACCACCAACCATGGCCCTTAACCTACATTTGGCACATTTTTTCTACACCCCCCATCCCATTATCAGCACAGTACACCTCTGGCATTGATGCACAAATATTACAGTATTGCTGTTAACCATAGTTCATAAGTCACATGCATTGTATTTTTCCCTTGTTTCTTCACATTCAGACTTCCCTGCAATAGTGACATATGTCTGCTTTAGCTCCCAGAAGGAAACTCATGCATCCATATCATCAATCACAATTCTCATCCACCTCTGGGTTCGCTATGTTATTCAGTCCCTAGATGACTGTCTAGCTTTCTTTCAATTGACATTTACATCCCTAGACTACCCTTTTCAGCCACAATGCCAATTATAAATCAGCTACTACTCAGTATAATGTGTTACCATCAACTCTATCCATTTCTATACTTTTTACAATCAAGTTAATTAAAATTTTAACATATTGAGCATCAGTAGTCCTTCTCAGCCCTCCTCTTATCTCCTAATAACCTATACTCTAGGTTTTAAATCCAAGTGTTTATTCTTTGTATTTAGTTCATATTAATAAGCCCATGTAATATTTGTTTTTGTATCTGGTTTGCTTCACTTACCATAATGATTTCAAGATTTATCCATGTTTATCATATGTGTCCCAATTTCATTTCTTCTTGCTGCAGTGTAGTATTCCATCATATATATATATATATATCATATATATATATATGTGTGTATATATATATGTATACATCATATATATATATGTGTATATATATATATATATATATATACACACACACACACACACTATATTTTGTTTATCCATTCATTGGTTGATGGACACTTGGGTTGTTTCACGGATTTCATAAACAATTTATTCTGTTACCATATATACAATTTAACATTTCCCCTTTTAATCATATTCAGATATATATTTCAGTGCTGTTAATTGTGTTGACAATGTTGTGCAGCCCACACCACATCCATTACCAAAGCATTTCAACCATTCCAAATAGGAACTCTGTACATTTTAAGCCTTAACTTCCCATTTCCTATCCCTACTACATCCCCTGATAACCTATATTACAGATTCGGACTCAATGAGTTTGCTTATTCAAATTGTTTCAAATCAGACAGATCATACAATATTTGTCCTTTTTTGTCCGGTTTAATTCACAAAATATAATGTCCTCAAGGTTCATTCATGTTACAGGTTTCAGAACTTCATTCCTTTTTATTGCTGAATGGTTGGTAGTATTTGTTTCAGCTCTTTAAATAATACATCCCACATGATTTTGCTTCCATGGTTATGGCTGAGAAACCAGCACTTAATTTTATAGAGGTTTCCTTGTATGTGACCTGTTGATTCTCTATTGCAGCTTTTAGAATTCTCTCTTTATCTTTGGCATTTAACAGTTTGATTATAACATGGCACAGTCTGGGTCTATTTGGGTTTGTCCTTTTTGGACTTCATTGAGTGTCAACCTACCACAAGATCTTGAAGATGTTTCCCTACATTTTCTTCCAGGAGCTTTATGGTTGTAGCTTTTACACTTAGGTCTTTGATCCATTTTTAGTTAATTTTTGTATCAGGTGTGAAATGAGGTCCTCTTTCTCTTGGATATGGCTATCCAGTTCTTCCAGCACTATTTGTTGAATAGACTGTTCTGACTCAGCTGGGAGGTTTGATAGCTATGACAAAAATTACTTGACCATGGATGTGAGGGTCTATTTATGAATTCTCAATTCAATTCCATTGGTCCATATGCCCCATTCCACCAGTACATGCTGTTTTCACCACTGTATCTAAGTAATTTGCTTTAAAATCACGAAGTGAGGGTCTTTCAACTTCATTCTTTTTTATAAATAGTTTTTTGACTATTCAGGGCCCCTTATCCTTCCAAAAAATTTTGATAATTGGCTTTTGCATTTCTACAAAAAAGGCTGTTGGGATTTTTATTGGGATTGTGTTGAATCTGTAAATAAGTTTGAGTAGAATTGACATTTCAAAAATATTTAGTCTTCCAATCCATAAACACAGGATGTCCTTCCATTTATTCAATCTCTTTGGTTCTTTTCACAATGTTTTTTAGTTTTCTGCATACAGATTCTTTTTGCCCTTGGTTAAGTTTATTCCTAAACATCTTATTCTTTTATTCACTATTGTAAATGGGTTTTTTCCTGACTTCCTTTTCAGATTTACCATAAAGAAATACTACTGATATTTGCATATTAAACTTTTACATTGAAAAAATTTTACTGTTGTATATAGTTAATACATGAATATGCATAAACAATAAGTGTCTAGTAAAAGTTGTGAACTTACAAAACAAACATGAATATCATCATAAAGGGCTCCCATACATCAGCCCACCACCAATAGCTTACATTGTTGTGAAAATTTTTTTACAAATTATGAAAGAGCTTCATCAAATACTACTACTAACTACAGACCATATCTTACATTTGGTGTCTTTTTCCCCAAACCCACCCAATTATTAAAACCCTGTATTAGTAATAAATATGTGTATAGCTCATGAGAGAACATTCTTATAATTGTTCTCTTAACCGCAACCATCTTCCAACCCTAGATTCACTGTGTTGTACAGTCCCATGATTTGTACAATCCATTCAAAGTGTACACTCAGTGGTTCTCATTTTCATCACAGAGTTGTGCTATCATCACCTCAGGCAATTTTAGAGTGTTTTCAGTATTCCAAAAGGAAAAATTCCATATCCACTTATACCTCCCTATTGTTGTCCCTTAGAATTGGTATGTCTTCTTTGTAGTTGCTGCAAAAATATTACAGTTTTACATCATTAGTGGTCCTTTTCCCGAGTATCACCACTTGCTTAACAATTTGTAAAAGAAAAACATTCTTATATTTAACTATTAATGACAGTCTTCAACCACCACTGAATTCATTATGATAAGTGATGAAATCACATTCTTAGATTATTGTGTAGCATTTACTCCCATTCTCAACCCAGATTTGCGCTCCTAAAAACCTATACTCTAGAATTTACTTCCATGGATTTACTCATTATATTTGGTTCATTTTAGTGGGACAATGCAATATGCCCTTTTGTGATTGGCTCATTTCACTCAGCATTATGTCTACAAGTTTGTCAAATGAGTCCCAAATTCATTTCTACTTACAGATGAATAGTATTCCATTGTATGTATATACCACATTTTGTTATACATAGGTTTTTAGACTCATGGGTTTTTTCCATATTTTAGGAATTGTGAATAATTCTTCTATGCGCATCGGTGTGCAAATGGCAGTTCACTTCCTTACTTTCAGATCTTCTGAATATATTCCTAGAAACAGGATTTCTAGATCATACAGCAGTTCTATATTCAGTCTCCTGAGGAACCGCCAAACTGTCTTCCACAGAGGCTGCACCACTCTACATTCCCATCAACAGTGAAGGAATGTCCTTTTGTACTCTCCAGTACTTGAAGTTTTTTTTTTTTTTTTTTTTTTTAATGATGTCCATTCTATAAAGTGAGAAGTGGTATGTCACTTTAGTTTTGATCTGCATTTCCCTAATAGCTAGTGATATTGAAGATTTTTTCATATGCCTTTTGGCCATTTGTTTTTTCCTCTTTGGAAAAATGTCTATTCAAATCTTCCACCCACTTTTAATTGGGTTGCTTGTCTTTTTTCCTTTGAGTTGTATGATCTGTTTATATAACATGGATATCAAACTCTTATAAGATATTCATTTTCCAATTTTTTTTCCCATTGAGTAGGCTAACTTTTTATGTATTTAATTTTGAGAAGGTCTCATTTTTTACACAAATCAATTTATTTACACATATTAATAAAGCATAAATCCATCCAAAGTGTAAAATCAAGTTTTGATTTTATTGCATAATTGTGCATTCAACACTTCAATAATTATTACAGTATTTTCATTATTCTAATAATAATAATAATAAATCAAACAAAATGACTCATCACCACTTAATCTTTTTATGCTTCCCTTGCCATACATAACTGCTATTCTGTTTCTCTCTCTCTGGTTTATTTGTATTGATATTTTGTAAAAACCATCATATATACAATACTATACATATTCATAATTCACATATGGTTTCATTATGTTATACAGTGTGATGTTCATTTTTTGCTTTCTTTATAGTAATAACCATGTCCTTAGACTTTTCAACTACTGTCATACCCATATAATAGCAACTACTAGTTACAAACACTATGATGTGCTTTCACCATTTCTATTCATTTAAATAGATTACAACCTTTTTACCAATTCTGCACAAACTAATGCTCAATTTTCCATTCTGTACCCTCATTCTGGTGACCTATGTTTTAATTATTAACTCCCTGAGCTTTCAAAATATATTTAGTTCGTAATAGCACAATCATATAGTATTTTTCCTTTTGTGTCTGGCTTGCTTCACTCAACATAATGACCCCATTCATCCATATTGCCTTATGTTTCATGATTTCATTTCTTATTACAACTGCATAATATTCCATCGTGTGTATACACCACAATTTGTTTATCTATTCATAGGATGATGAATACGTAGGTTGTGTCCATATTTTGGCAATTTTGAATAATGCCACTGTGAACATCAGTGTGCAGATGTCTGTTAGTGTCACTGCTATCTGTTCTTCTGTGTAATATCTAGTAGTCATATTGCTGGATCACATAAGTCTACATTAAACTTCCTTAGGAACAGCCAAACAGCGCACCACAGTGGCTCTACCATTCTACATTCCCACCAACAGGGAATAAGTATTCCTATCTCTCCACATGCTCTCCAACATGATAGTTTTCCAGCTTTTAAAAAATGTCCATTCTAATGGGTATGGAATGATTTCTCATTGCAGTTTTGATTTGCATTTCCCGAATCCGTAGTGATGTTGAACATATTTTCATGAGTTTTTTTCACCATTTGTGTTTATTCTTTGGACAAATGTATATTCAAGTCTTTTGCCCATTTTAAAATCAGGTAGTTTGTCTTTTATTGTTGAGTTGTAGCATCTCTTCATATATCATGAATATTAAACCATTAAGGATATGTGATTTCCAAATATTTTTTCCCATTGAGATGGCTGCATTTTCATCCTTTTGACAAAGTCCTTTGAGGTGCAAAAGGGTTTAATTTTAAGGAGGTGCTATTTATCTATTTGTTCTTTTGTTGCTCGTGCCTTGGGTATAAGGTTTAAGAAACTAGCACCTGCGAAAAGATCTTGAAAATGTTTCTGTACATTTTCTTCTAAGTGTTTTACACATATTCTTTTTATATTTAGATCCTTGATCCATTTTGAGTTGATTTTTGTATACAGTGTGAGATAAGGTTCCTCTTTCTTTCTTTTGGATATGGATATTCTGTTCTCCCAGCATTTGTTGAATACTGTTCTGAATTATTCAAGAAATTGACTGTTTTCAATTTCTTTTATTTATGCTCTATTCTTCATTATTTCTTTACTTCTGCTTGGTTTGGGATTAGTTTAATATGCTTTTTCTAGCTCCTAATAATGTGCACTTAGGTTTTTTATTATCTTTCTTCTTTTATAATGTAAGTATCGAGGGCTAAAAATTTACATCTCAATACTACCTTCCCTCTATCCCATGGGTTTAGAATATTGTTTTCTCATTTTCATCCATATTGAGATATTTAGTGATTTCTCTTTCAATTTCTTCTTTGACTCACTGATTATTTGGGTGTGCTGTTTAATATTCACTTATTTGTGCTTTATCCTGTTTTCCATCAGTTATTATTTCCAGCTTCATTCAATTATGTTTTTAAAAAGTGCTTTATATAATTTCAAAATTTAAAAAAAAATTTGAGACGTGTCTTGTTACTCAACATATGGATGATCATTGAGAAGGAACCATATGTACACGATCAGAATGAATCTCTTGATGTTTTTGGGTGTAATGCTCTATAAATGTTAAGTGTGAATAATTCATCATATTATTCAAGCTCTCTGTTTCCTTATATATTCTCTGTCCAGTTGTTCTAGCCAATGTTGAACGATAGTTGAAGTTTCCAACTATTATTGTAGAGATGTATAATTTGCCCTTCAATTTTGTTGGTTTATGTCTCATTTATTCTGGGGCACCCAGTTTAGGTGCATAAATATTAATGATTGTCATTTCTTTTTGGTGAATTTCTGTTTTATTAATATATAATGACCTTTTAAGCTCTCCTAACAGTTTTGCCTTTAAAATCTATTTTGTCCAATACTAGTATTGCAATTCCAGATCTTTTTAGGTTACTCTTTGAGTAGAATATTCTTTCTCAACCTTTCACTTTCAGGTTGATTGTGTCCTTGAATCTAAGGTGAGCCTCTTTTAGACAGCCTATAGACGGATCATATTTCTATCCATTCTGTCAGTCTATGTCTTTTAATTAGGGAGTTTGATCCATTAACTTTTGATATTATTACTATAATGGAATTATTTCATCCAGTTTCTCCTTCAGCTTTCCATTGTCTTGTTACTATTGTGTGTCTTTTTACCCTTTATTTTCTCCTTACTCATAATTTTCATTTCTACACTCCTCTCCAAGTCTCTTATTCTGTGTTTTCTTTTCAGGCTGCAGCACTTGCTTTAGCATCTCTTCTAAATCTGGTCTTTTGGCAAAAAGTTCCCTCAGTTTTTGTGTTTCTCTGAAGAATTTAACTCACCCTTATTTTTAAAGGACAGTTTTACCAGGTAAAGAATTCTTGGCTCACAAATTTTCCTTTTATTATCATAAATGCATAATATTCCTGTCTTCTCACCTACATGGTTTCTGATGAGAAATCAGCACTTAGTCTTATCGACCTTCCCTTACATGTAATGCTTATTTTTCTCTTGCTATTTTCAGAATCCTCTTTATCTCTAGCATTTGACATTCTGAATAGTAGGTGTCTTGGTGTAGGTTTATTCAGATTTATTCTTTTTAAGGTGCAATGTCCCTCAGATATCGATATTTATGTGTTTCATAAGAGATGGGAAGCTTTCAGTCATTAATTCCTTAAATGTTTTTTCTACTCTCTTTCCATTCTCTTCTCATAATGTGTCACCTATAATGCATATTTTTGTGCATTTCATTTTGTCTTTGGATTCCCTGAGACCCTGTTCAATATCTTCCATTCTTTTTTCTTTGTTCTCTCTTTTTAAGTTCAGATATTCTGTCCTCAATTTCATTTATTTATTCTTCTGCCATTTCAAATCTGCTCTTTTACGCCTCTAATTTATTTTTAATCTCATCCATTGCATCTTTCATTCTCATAAGCTCTGTTAGCAAGCTTTCAAATTGTTCTTTATTCTCACCCATTGTCTCTGTAATATCCTTTATATTCTTTTTCCTTCAACTCCTTGAATTGATTTTGGAGATTGTGTGAACATCATCGATTAGTTGTCAAATCATGTGTCTCATCAGGACTTTAATTTTGATCATTTACCTGGGCCTTCCTGTTTCTTAGTATGGCTTGTAACTTTTTTGCTGATGTCTAGGCAACTAATTATATTTCTGACTTTATTCTGATGGTCAATTCCTCTCTCTTGCCTAGTGAGAGGCTCTTTGATTTTTGTTTCATGGCTCTTTGATTTTTTATTCAACTTCTTCTAAATCTTTAAAGTTGCCCTGCTTAAGTTTCATACAGGGCCAGGGACTCCCTACTGAAGTATAGACCAGATCCAAGGGGGCTTGGAAATTAAAAATTCCAAAATCTTTTTTGCTACTTGCAGTTTCCCAGCCTGTCAGCAGATGATGCTCTTTGGTATACCTTTCCACAGATGTGTCTCTTTCAATCTCCACTCACTGGTGATTCTGATCTGGCCACAGCTGAGGTTCAAAGCAGGCTCTGATGGATAAACTCACCAAAGACAAATGACTATCCACCCTCTGCTGCAACCTTTCTCCCCCCAGGGAGGAAGACATCCCCTACACTCTCATTTCGCCAGAGTGAGCCATGGGCCTTAAACAGTCTGTTTGCCTTAAGGGTGGGGAATGGATGCCATTCCCTGCCATTGGGGTGGGTAAATCATGTTTTTCAACTTGGCCACTTCATCTCTCTTTCCCTTTCCCTCATGGAAAATGCACAACACTCTCCTGGTCTGCAGACCCCTGAATTATCTCTCTTGGACATGTTTTTGCCATCCCACCATTGTTTTTGTAAGGTAGTTGATACCTGCTACTGTATTCCAGTGTCATTATGGCCATTTGGGATTCTTTGTGAATTCCAAAAAGAGAGATTGTGTTTGTAAACTGGTCTGTTCCTCTGAGCATGATCCCCTTTGATTGTATTAGATTCAGCTGCGATGCCTTTGATTTTATTGATTCAACTACATCATTAGAGTATAACACAGTTTAAGTCCCCACTGTCTTAAAAATACACTCACTTAAGAAGACACATCAGAAGAAGGCACAGGAGGAAAGACAGTGCCATGGGCATGGTAGAGGAGTGAACTTGGCCATTTTGGTCCTGCCCTGTAACAGAAAGGAGAAAGCTCAAATAGCTAAAACTCTGGGGAGAGCTGATCTTTCACCTGATGGTTTGCAGGTGGAGACCAGAGCCCTGAGAAGTTGAGAAGGCCGAAAAAGAAATGAGCCCTCCATCCTACATGCAAGATCAGAAGAAGCTGAGCCCATGAAGCCTTAAGCAGAAGAGGAAGGCCGAACCCTTGCAGAGATTGGCAACCATCTTGCTTCAACATGTGACAAAAGACTTTGTTGAGAAAATACCTTTTATGTTACCTTTAATTGCCTCTTTAGGGCATTGAAACTGTAAGCTTTTACTCCAAATAAATAATCTTTATAAAGACAACAGAATTCTGGTACCTTGCATCAGCACCCCTTTGGCTGACCAATGCAGTCATCTTGCCAGATTTCCTAAATTTTTCCTCTCATAACATATATTCTAAAATTTCTACTTTTAATCATATTTAAATACATAATTCATTGTTGTTATTTGCCTTCACAATATTGTGCTACCATCACCACCATCCATTACCAAAACTATTCCATCACACCAAACAGGAATTCTGTACACTTTAATAATTAACCCACCATTCCCTATCCACACCCCAGCCCCTGATAAACTCTATTCAAGTTTCTGACTCTATGAAATTCTTTAATCTAATTATTTCGTATTAGTGAGATCATGCAATATTTGCCCTTTGTGTCTAGCTTATTTCACTCAACATGCTGATATGAAAGTTCATACATATTGTCGCATATATCAAACTTCGTTTCTTTTAATGTTTGAATAATATCCAGTTGTGTGTGTGTGTACAGCATATTTTGTTTTTCCATTCATTGGTTGATGGACACTTGGGTTGTGTCTACCTTTTGGCAGTTGTGAAAAATGCTGCTATGAATATTGGTATGAAATAACAGTTTGAGTCCCTGCTTGCAATTCTTTTGAGTATATACCGAGAAGTGGGATTGCTGCATCTTAATGGTAATTCTATCCTTTCTTAGGAACTGCCAAACTGTTTTCTACAGTGATTGAACCATTTTACTTTGCCACCAACAATGAACAAGTGCTCCAATTTCTGCACTTCTTCTCAAACACTTGGTAATTTGCCCTTTTAAATAACAGCCATTATAGTGTGTGTGATATGGTACCACATTGTTATTTTGATTTGCATTTCCCTAATAACAAACGTCACTGAGTATCTTTTCATGAGTTTATTGACCAGTTTTTATTTTTAAAGAAGCTTTGGATTACATAAATGTTGCATCAAAAATATAGAGATTCCAATATAGTTCAACCCTCCCCCTCCCACACTTTCCCTCATTAAAAACATCTTTATTAGTGTGGTACATTTGTTACAATTGATGAACACATAGAAGCATTGCTACTACCCATAATCTATAGTTTATACTATATTTTCCACTTTGTAGCACACAATTTTATAAGTTTTGACAAAATGTATAATGGCCTGTATCCATCATTGCAATGATATGCAGGACTATTCCAATGTCCCAAAAATGCCCCATGTTACACCTATTCTTCCATTTCCCTGCCCTCAGAACTGATGGTGGCCCCTGCCTTTATATCAATGATAAAAGTTCTTCCATAGCTAGTACAGTAATAAGTCTACTTTATTCCACAGTTGAATTCCCCTTAAGTTTGTTCATTCCTCAATCTTGAGGATTTGAGTGTGGTGATTCCTACTCGGTTTCTCATTGAGAGGGGACTTAGATAGGTGGAACTGTTTTGATTACAGTTTTAGACACTCTCTGTTTTATGTGATGGGCATTGTCTATCATCAATTTTTTGTTAGTTGTCCTGGGTGAGTCAAATCAATGACAGAGCAGGTGTTGGAACTCTCTTGATACTTAGAGGTCAACGGGTATATGAATAGACTGAAGATTTAAGTCTCAGAGACTTTTATTTAATGAACATAGTGCTAATTATAGGTTCAAAAAAAAGAGGCAGAAGAGCCCTGTGTAGGAAAATTATAAATGACTCAAACTCTGTTTCATTGGGGAGCATATATTCCAATGTAAGGCCCACTGACAGGGAGCCAAATTCCTGAGATATTCTGCCATGCCTGTAGTTTCTAGATGTCTCCAGGGTCTTCAGGAGCCCTGCTGTTAAAGGCACTGTTTACTGTAGCAGTCAAAGAGATCCTACTAAAACATGCACAAGCGTAAACTCTCGAATGATCTCTCGACCATCTTTGAAATCTCTTAAACTTAAAAAACTCTTTGTATTTAATATTTCTCCCTTTTGGTCAAGGTCTTCTTCCAAATACATCATTAGTTGGTGATTGGCAATAATACTTTGGTGACAGGGAGGTACAACCCCAGGAGTCCTGTACCCATGCCAAGGAGTATGTAGTGCATTTATATGCTGAGTTTGGATTAGAGAGAGGCCACATTTGAGGAACAAGGAGGCTTTCAGGAGGTAACTCTTAGCCAATATATAATACTACACTAAGTTACAACTTCAGAGTACCAAGGTTCATAAATACAACCATCAATATAAAAGGCCTGGCAAAATTATTGGCCATTGTTATATCATCTTTGGAGAAATATCTATTGAAGCCTTTTTCTCATTTTCAAATGGTATGTGCCTTTTGTTCAGTTGTAGGACTTGTTTATATATTTTAGATGTTAAAGCAGATATGCTGTTTCTATATATTTTCTTTCATTCTGTAGATTGCCTCTTTTACTTTCTTGATAAAGTCTTTTAAACAAAAACATTTTTAATTTTGATGAAGTCCCTTTAATCTATTTTTTCTTTTGTTGTTTGTGCTAGGAAATCATTGCCTAAAAAAAAGGTGTAAAGATGCACTTTTCTTTTAGGAGTTTTATAGTTTTAGGGTTTAAATTTAGGTTTTTGATCACTTTTGAGTTAATTTTTTTATATGGTGTAAAGAAGAGTCTACTTTCATTATTTTGTATATGGCTATTTTGTTTTCACAGCACCATTTGTTGAAAAGATTCTTCTTTCCCCATTAGTGGACTTGGTAACTTTGTCACAAATCCATATTAGGTGATTGGCTTTTCCATTTCTCTGTTGAAATTCTGACTGGGATTGCCTAAAATATGTCACTTGCTTTGGCCAGAATTGCTACCTTGACAATATTTAGTCTTCCAGTCCATGAAAATGGAAAGTCCTTTCATTTATTTGTCTTCTTTATTTCTAAAGAAATATTTTTTAGTTATCTATGTAAAAATATTTTACATCCTCAGTTATGTTTACTCCTAGATATTTGACTATTTTAGTTGCTATTGTAAATGAGTATTTGTTCTTTCCTATATTCCTGTGTTGACTTTCTAGACAGAAATTCAAAGGGGGCTCTGCTGCCTGAATTCACTGAAGAAAAGCACATGATTCCCTCTCTCTTTTTCCATGAAACTGCTTACATTATCAAAATCCAGCCAGGGACTCAGTGATAGGGTGTAGATTTTCTACTAGGTGTTAAGATACAGAAAAAACTGAAAACAGTTTCTGTCCATGAAATTTCCAGACCTGCCAGCTGTTGGTGCATGCTGGCACATCTTTCTAAGGAGGTGTTTCAGTCTAGGCTTTTCTATGTTCCTGTGTTGACTCACCAGTCAGAAATTCAAAGGGGGGCTCTGCTGCCTGAATTCACTGAAGAAAACCTCATGACTCCCCTTCCCTTTGCCCTTGAAACACCAGACAGGGAGGAAGATATCTGTTCCTCTCTCAAGTCAGTTACTGTTGGCCCAGAGGTTTACCCCAGCTTAATATGCTGTGGATGGGGAAGTGGAGCCCTTCCTAGCCACCCCAGGACATAGTAATTCACCTCAGGGTGAAACAATTGCACACAAAGTACAATTTAACTATTGTTCCACATATCTAGGGCAAGAACCAGATGGAGCAGAGCTGAGAAAATGTGGTCAAACATGGGGTGTTATAAAGATGTAGAAGAAATTGGATCAAGTGTTAAAGAGGAGCCTTAACTCAAAGCACCCTTTATCATGTTGAGGAAGTTTCCTGCTATTCCTATTTTTCCTTCTATTCCCATTTTTATCAAGAAAGGGTGCTGTATTATGTCTAAGGCTTTTTCTGCATCTATAGTGATGGTCATGGGAATTTTTTCTTTCGATATGTTTAGGTGGTGTATTACATTGATTTTCTTATGTTGAACCATCCTTGCATACCAGGGATGAAACCCACTTGGTTATGGTGTATAATTCATTTCATGTGAGTTTGAATACGTTTAGCAAGTATTCTGTAGAGGATTTTAGCACCTAGATTCATTAGAGAGAATGGTCTATAGATTTCCTTTCCTATGGCATCCTTGATTGGCTTTGATTTAGGGTGATGTTGGCATCATAGAATGAGTTACACAATGTTCCCTTCACTTCTATTTTTTGGAAGAGTTCATACTGGACTGGTGTTAGTTCTTTCCAGAATGTTTGGTAGAATTCACCTGTGAAGGCATCTAGTCCTGTGTTTTTAGTTTGGAGGTTTTTGATGATTAATTCATTCTCGTTGCATGTGATTGGTCTGTTGAGTTCCACAATTTCTTCTTTCAGCAATATAGGCTGCTTGTGTGTTTCTAGGAATTTGTCCATTTCCGCTAAATTATCAATCTTGGTGGCATATAATTTTACTAATTATCTGTTACAGTACTATTTATTTCTGTGAGGATAGTGGTGATATTCCTTCCTGTTTCTTATTTTATGCATTTGTATCTTCTTTCTTTTTTTCTTTGTTAGTCTAGTTAAGGGTTTGTCAATTTTATTAATCTTCTCAGAGAACCAGCTTTTGGCTTTATTTTTTTTTTTCTAGTGCTTTCTTATTTTCAATTTCATTTAGCTCTGCTCTAATCTTTGTTATTTCCTTCTTTTTACTTCATTTAGGGTTAGTTTGTGGTTCTTTATCTAATTCCTCCAGGTGTGAAGTTAGGTCATTCATTTTAGCTCTTCATTTTTAATATAGGGATTTATGTCTATGACTTTCCCTCTCAGGGCTGCTTTTGCTGCATCCAATATGTTGTGGTACTTTCTGTTGTGATTTTCATTTATTTCAAGGTAGGTACTGATTTTTTTGCAATTTCCTCCTTGATCCACTGAGTCTAAGAGTGTTTTGTTTAACTTCCATATCTTTGTGCATAATCCGCTTCTCTGTCCCTTACTGATTTCCTGCTTCATTCCATTGTGGTCAGAGAAATTGCTTTGTAAAATGTCAATCTTTCTGAATTCATTGAGTTTTCTGTGGCATAGCATGTGATCTATCCTGGAGAATGATCCAGGCGCACTTGAGAAGACTGCATATTCCCCTGTATTTGGGAGTAATGTTCTTTATATGACTATTAGGTCCAGATCCTCCAATGTATTGTTCAAGGATTTGTTTCTTTATTGATTCCTTGTCTAGATGTTCTGTTTAATGGTGATAACGGTGTATTAAAATCCCCCACTATAATTGTAGAGGCATCTATTTCTCCATTTAGTTTATCAACGTTTGCCTCATTTATTTTGAGGCACCCTAGTTAGGTGCAAAAACATTTATGATTATTCTTCTTCTTGGTATGTTAACCCTTTTATTAATATATACTGGCCTTATTTGTCTCTCACAATAATTTTGCATATAAATTCTATATTGTCTGATATTAGTATAGATACTCCTACCTTTTTTTGGTTATTGTTTGCATGTAAAATTATTTTCCAACCATTCACTTTCAACCTCCTGATTACCGGGGTCTAACGTGTGTTTCTTTTAGACATCATATAGATGGGTCATATTTCCTTATCAATTCTGCCAATCTGTGTCTCTTGGTTGAAGAGCTTAACCCACTAATATTCAATGTTATTACTGCCAAGGAATTACTCACATTAGGCATATTTTCTTAAGTTTATACATGCCATATGTTTTTTTTTTTAATTTCTGTTTTAATCATTTTATTTGTTCTTATGCTCTCCTCCAACTCTCTCACCCGTTTTTTCCTTTTAACCTGCAGAACTCTTGAGTGTTTCTTGGAAGGAAGGGTTCTTGTTATCAAACATTCTTAATGTCTGTTTATCTGTGAGTATTTTGAACTATCCCTCATTTTTGAATGCCAGCTTTGCTGGATAGAGAATTTTTGGCTGGAAGTTTTTCCTTTTATCACCTTATCTGTTTCATAACATTGCCTTCCTGCCTCCATGGTTTCAGCTGAGAAATCAACACAAAATCTCATTGAGTTTCCCTTGCATGTGATGGATCTATTTTCTCTTGCTGCTTTCTTTATTCTCTCTCTTGAGCTTCAGAGAATTTGACAAGTATATGTCTTGGGGTAAGCCTGTTAGGATATCTACTGTTTGGGGTGTGCTGCACTTCCTGACATTTATGTCCATGTCCCTCAATAGAGTTGGGAATTTTTCAGCCATTATTTCTTCCAACACTTCTTCTGCACCCTTCCTTTCTCTTCTCCCTTTTGGATGCCTATAATGCATATGTTTGTGCATTCCGTGTTTTCATTCAAATTCCTATGTCCTTCTGAATTTTTTCTATCTTTTAATCTGTCTGTTCTACTATTTGTCTGATTTCAGCTGTGCTGTCTTCCACATACTTGATTCTCTCCTAGGCTTGTTCAAATGACTTCATATGTGTTCCAGTGTATTTTTTATTCCTTCAGTTGTGCCATTCATCAGCATCATATCCGTTACCTTTTTATGTATATTTACAATTTCTTCAGTATGCCCCTCAGTTCCTTCTTAATATCCTTTATCTCCTCCTTAACATCATTAAGCTGATTTATGATATTTGTTTAGACATCTCTTAATTAGTTGTTCCATGTTCTCTGTCTCCTGTTTTTTAGTTTGTTCATTAGACTGGGCCATGACTTCCTGTTTCACAGCATTGCTTATAATTTTTTGTTGGTGTCTAGGAATCTGTTCATCTTGATGGTTTTATTTGGTTAGTTAACTTCTCTTTCTATGCTGGATTTTATTTTGCTGTTGTTCGTGTGGTAAAGGTTCACTTTGACACTATATTCTTCGAATTCTATTTCCTTGGTGTTTTCTGTGTTCCCTTGAAATAAAATTAGGACCAGAGAAAAAGAAAGAGTATAGAGGAGAAAAAGAATAGTACTAATAATAATTAAAAAATAGAAGAAGACCAGTACAAGGCCTAGTGAATAAATAATTAACACAAGTAAAAATCTTAAGAAGTACAGAAGAATAAGACTAAAAAAGTGCAATAAAAAATGAAACAAGAAGCACATTAGAGAAAAATATACACAATGAATTAAAAGGCTGGAATGATGAGAAGAGAGGGAAAAAATGTAAAAAAAGAGAAAAAAAGAAAAAGTAAAAAAGAAAGAATACAGAAAAAAGAGAGAGAGAAACATAAATAATTGAACACCAATCAAAAAGACGTGGAATGGAAGTAAAACAATAGAAAATAGAAGATAGAAAAATGAAAGAAAGAAAAGAAATAACATAGGTAGAGAAATATAGATAAAATAAAAAAGGAAAAAAAGGGGAAACTCAACCAACAAGAAACTTGAAACAAAACAGCAACAACTGAAAAAAAAAAAAAAAAA
>JAQZBX010000521.1:0-13425 GCA_029593785.1 Cabassous unicinctus | reverse complement strand
TAAAATATAGAGGAATGTCTATATGTTCCCTTTTATAATATATCAGCTGGATAGCTGACAACCGTGGGGGTCACTCTCTGAATCACTTCTTTTAGGAGACTTTGGAATTGAACCAGAGATCTCAAATATGCAAGGTGGGAAATCCTCCAGTGAGCTAATTGTCTCCTTAGTGTAATTAGGCTTCAGAAAGCTATCTGCCCCCTTTCCCTCAGGCGTTTGGGATTCCTATGCTTTACTAGAGTCCTGCTGATTAGGCACCTGTCCACACCCCCTCTGAATTCTAGTTCCTCACTCTCCCAAGGCAGTTGGGCAAGACAGCCTACCTGGGTAGATCCCTCACTACTATCAGGGTGGGGTCCCTTCCGAGATTCAAAGGGGTTCAACTGGCTGAAGTCACCATAATGTACCCACTGTCCACCCTCTGTCAGATCGTTGTTCCTGCCAGGGAATGCTCTCTCCCACATCTTTGCCAACAGTGAGCCTGGAGCTCCACTGAGGCTACTTGCCCTGAGGGCAGTGTATATGTGGTGTTTCCAGTCACAGTTATGAGCAACTCATGTTTTCCTTTGGCTTCTGTATTTTTCCAGTACCCTCTTAGATGACTCAGAGCACCTTCCTGTTTTATATGTATCCAAAGCAGCTCCTTTAGATAGATCCATGCCTTCTATCTTCTGTTTTTGTAAAAGAGTCAGACCCTGCCTACCTACTTCAGGGCCATTTTCATAGAAATGGATTTGTATATTTATATTTTTTATAAGAGTTGGGAAATATGGAGCCATTATTTCCTCAAATATTCTTTCTTCCTCCTTTCCCTTGTCTTCTCCTTCTAGCATACCCATGGTACATATGAATGTCTGCTGCATTGTCACTGAAATACCTGAGATAGGTTGAATTTTATCTATTATTTTTTTCTATCTATTCTTCAGACTGTATCATTACAATTATACTGTCTTCTAGTTCACTGATGCTTCCGTCTGCCTGTTCAATTCTACTGTTGTGTGCCTATAGTGTATTTTTAATCTCTATAATTGTGACTTTTTTGCCCATATAATCTGTTATGTTTCTTTTTTATACTCACAAATTCTCCTTTATGCTCATACATTGTCTTCTTAATATTCATTTTTAACAAATCAATGTTATTGATACATATTAATAATTCATAAATCCATCCAAAGTGTGCAATCAATGGTAATTGGTGTAATCAAATATTTGTGGACTCATCACTTCATTCTTAGAGGACTTTTATTATTCTAATAATAATTATCAAAATAAACACAAAACAAACAAAACTCACCACCTCTCAGTCTCTCTATGCTTTCCCTGATGTACATAGCTGCAATTCTTTTTCCTTCTCTCTAGCATACTTATATTTATATCTTGTGAAAACAGTCTTTTATATGCAATATCACCCACATTTGTGTTTTACATGAGATTTTGCTATCTTTTACAGTCCACTGTTACAGTTTTTAGCTTTCCTTCTAGTAACATACATGCTCTTAGACTTTCCTTTTCAAGCAATTACATACCCTATAATAGCTCTGCTAGTTACAAACACCATGCTGTGCTTTCACCATTTCTATTAATTTGCAAAGACTTACAAACAAACAATCTTTTACCAATTCTGCAAAATTATTCCTCAGCTTTCCATTCTCTACTCTCCTTCTATTTTCTGGTAGCCTATGTTCTACTTATTAATTCAATGAGTTTACACCATATATTTAGTTCTTAATACTGCAATCATAGAGTATTTGCCGTTTTGTGCTTGGCTTGTTTCACTGAACATAATGTCCTCCAGGAACATTTGGTCATCTTTCATATCTTCATTTCTTCTTACCAGTGCATAATATTCCATCGTGTGTATACACCACAATTTGTTTATCCATTCCTCAGGTGATGGACATCTGGATTGCTTCCAACTTTTGACAATCATGAATAATGCCACTATGAACATCGGTGTGCAGATGTCTGTGCATGTCACTGCTTTCCATTCTGAGTATATACCTAGAAATGGTATTGCCTAGTCACTTGGCAAGTCTGTATTCAACTTCCTTAGGAACTGCCAAACAGTCTTCCACAGTGATTGTACCATTCTACATTCTCACCAACAGTGAATAAGCATTCCTATCACTCCACATCCTCTTGAACATTTACAGTGTTCTGGCTTTTTAATAGCAGCCAATCTAATAGGTGTGGAATGATATCTCATTGTAGCTTTGATTTGAATTTCCCTAATTGCTAGTGAGGTTGAACATATTTCCATGTGTTATTTTGGCATTTGTATTTCTTCTTTGGAAAATTGTCTTTTCAAGTCCTTTGCCCATTATTAATTGGGTATTTTGCCTTTTTATTATGGAGTTGTTTGATATCTTTATATAGTATGGATATTAAACCCTTATGGCTATGTGATTGCCAAATATTTTCTCCCATTGATTCAGCTGCTTTTTCACCCTTTGACAAAGTCCTTTGAGATGTAAAAGTGTTTTGTTTTGAGGAGGTCCCATTTATCTATTATTTCTTTTGTTGCTTTGCTCACGCTTTTGATATAAGTTTTAAGAAACTACTGCATACCACAAGATTTTGAAGATGTTTTCCTACATTTTCTTTTAGGAGCTTTATGGTCATTACTTTTATATTTAGGTCCTTGATTCACTTTGAGTTAATTTTTGTACAAGGTGTAAGGTAGAGTCCCCTTTCTTTCTTTCGATATGGAGATCCAGTTCTCCCAGCACCATTTCTTGGAAAGAGTGTTCTGGCCCACCAAGGAGGGCTTGACAGCCTTGTCAAAAATCACTTGTTCATATATGTGATTGTCTGTTTCTGAGTTTTCATTTTGGTAACGTTGTTCGATGTGTCTGTCTTTATGACAGTACCATGCTGTTTTTAACACCGTAGCTAAGTAATATGCTTTAAAATCTGGAAGTGAGAGGCCTTCAACTTTTTTTTAAGGTGCTTTTGATCAATTGAGGCCCCTTTCTCTTCCAAAGAAATTTAATAATTGGCTTTTTCATTTTTTCCAAAAAGGCTGTTGGGATTTTTATTGGGCTATATTGAATCTGTAAATCAGTTTGGGTAGAATTGACATCTTAAAAATATTTAATTTTTCAGTCCATAAACATGGAATGTCCTTCCATTTATTTAAGTCTTCTTCAGTTTCTTTTAGCAATATTTTGTAATTTTCTGAATACAGAAACTTCGTATCCTTGGTTAAATTTATTTCTTAATATTTGATTTAGTCACTAGTATAAATGGGAATTTTTTTCTCATTTCCTCCTCAAATTGCACATCAGTAGTGTATAGAAATACTATTGATTTTTGCATATTAATCTTGAATCTCTCCACTCTGCTGAACTTGTCAATTATTTCTAGTAGCATTTTTGTGGGTTTTTCAGTGTTTTCTAGCTATAGGATCATATAATCCAGGAATAGTTAATGGTTTTACTTCTTCCTTTCCTATTTGGGTGCCTTTTGTTTCTTTATTTACCCTAATTGCTCTAACTAGAACATCAGGCATAATATTGAATAACAATGGTGACAGTGGCATCCTTGTTTTTTTCCTGATCAGAGCAGGAAAGGTTTCAATCTTTCACCATTGAATACTACACTAACTGTAGGATTTTCACATATGCACTTTACATATATATTGAGAAAAAGCTTTCTCTTATTCCTATCTTTTGAAGTGTTTTTTATCAAAAACGGGTGCTATATTTTGTCCAATGCCTTTTCTGCATTACTTGAGAAGATCATGTGATTTTTCTTCTTCAAGTTATCAATGTGGTTTATTACACTAATTGATTGTTTTGTGTTGGAGCACCCTTGAATACCTGGGAAGAAAACTCACTTGACCGTGGCGTATAATTCTTTCATGTGTTTTTGGTTTCTGTTTGCACAGGTTTCTTTGGGTTTCTTGTTCGTGTTTGTTTGTTTGTTTTAGGAATTTGGCATCTATACTCATTAGAATTGTTGCTCTGTAATTTTCTTTTTTGGCAGAATCATTATCTAGTTTTGGAATTAGAGTGATGTTGGTTTAATAGAATGAGTTTGGTAGCATTCTTTCCTGTTCAATTTTTTGGAAGATCTTGAGCAAGATTTGTATTAGATCATCCTTGAATGATTGGTAGAATTCACCTGTGAAGCCATCTGGCCCTGGACTTTTCATCTTTGGGAAGTTTTTGATGACTGTTTCAATCTCTTCACTTGTGATTGGTTTGTTAAGGTGCTCATTTCTTCTAGGGTTACTGTAGTTGGTTCATATGTCTCTAGGAATTTGTCCATCTCCCCTACGTTGCCTAGTTTCTTAGCATGAAATTGTTCATAGTATCTCCTTATTATACTCTCTTATTTCTGTGGACTCAGGGATAACGGTCCCATTCTCATTTCTGATTTTATTTGCCACTTCTCTCTTTTTTTCTTTTTCAGTCTAACTAAGGGATTGTCAATTTTGTTGATCTTCTCAAAGAACCAACTTGTCATTTTGTTGTTTCTATTGTTTTCTTTATTCTCAATTACATTTATTTCTGCTCTGCTTTTATAAAATTTCTATCCTTTGGCTTTGCTTGGGATTAGTTTGCTCTTCTTTTTATTTATTTATTTATTTATTTAAATTTTTAATGGTACTTTGATTACATAAATATTACAATAAAAATGTAGGGGTTTCCCATATGCCCTACTCCCTACACCTCCCACAATTTCCCTCATTAACAACATCCTTCGTTAGTGTGGTATATTTGCTTCAATTGATGAACACATATTAGAGCACTGCCATTAAGTGTGGATTATAGCTTACATTATAGTTTAAACTCTCTCCTGCTCAAGTTATGACATACTATATACTGGCCTGCATCTGTCACTGTAATGTCATTCAGGACAATTCCAACGACCCAAAAATGCCCCTATATGACACCTATTTTTCACCTCTCCCTGGCCCCCAGAATCTCTGGCAGCCACTGCCTGCAGAACAATGATAAAAGTTCTTCCATTGCCAGAATAACAATAAGTCTATAGTAGAATAACAGTAAGTCTACTCTAGTCCATCATTCATTCCCCAATCCTGAAAGCACTGAGGGCTTTAATTTCCCTCACAGCACTTCCTTTGCAGTGTCCCAAAGGTTTTGATATGCTGTGTTTTCATTTTATCTTTGTCTCAAGATATTTTCTGAATTCTCTTGCAATTTCTTCTTTGACCCACTGCATTATTCAGTCAAAGGGGTGATGATGTAAAATACCAGAAATCTGTTGGCTTTTATAAAGGGTATTTATTTAGGGTAGAAGCTTACAGTTACCAGGCCATAAAGTATAAGTTACTTCCCTCACCATTGTCTGCTGCCACATGTTGGAGTAAGATGGCTGCTGACGTCTGCCAAGAGTTCAGGCTTCCTGGTTTTTTCCCATCCCAGGGCTTCTTTCTCTCTGGGTTCAGCTGCCCTACTCTCTCCACAAGGCCAACTGTAGACTATGACCTGACTGACTCTGTCTCTGTCCCCGGGGCTCACTTCTCTCCAGGTTCAGCTGCTCTGCTCCTCTGAGTGCTTACTTCCCATGCTCCAGCTCAAAAACTCCAACCTCCCTTCTCTGTGGTGTGGTTTCTCTGTGAGACCCCACCCACCAAGAGGGTGGGGACTCAAAATCCTACTGACATGGCCCAATCAAAGCCTTTTACTTAATCAAGTAAAAGTAAAACCTCTGAACCCAATACACTCTAATATGCCCAAATGAAAAGACCAGTTTACAAACATAATCCAATATTTCTTTTTGTAATTCATCAATAATATCAAACTGCTACACCCATTAATTATTTTGGCATGTGTTTTTTAATTTCCATATATTTTGAATATTCCCTTTCCCATCCATTATTGATTTCCAGCTTCATTCTGTTATGATCAGAGAAAATGTTTTGTATAATTTCAATCTTTTAAATTTATTGAGATCTGTCTTGTGACTCACCCTAGTCTTTGGGAAGGATCCATGGACATTTGAAAAGAGTCTATATCCTGATGCTTTGGAGTGCAGTGCTCTATTGTTTATCCAATACTGAGAGTGGTGTATTGAAGTCTCCACCTCTTATTTTATAGATGTCTTTCTCTCCCTTCAGTATTGCCTGTGTGCCTGATATATCTTGGGGCTTCAGGTTAGATGAATAAATATTTAGTACAGTTATTTCTTCTTGGTGAATTTCCCTTTTCATTAATACATAATGACCTTCTTCATCTCTTATATAAGTTTTGAATTCAAAATCTATTTTGTCCAATATTAGTATTGCTACTCCAGGTCTTTTTTTTTGGTTACATGGAATATCTTTACATGGAGTATCTTTTTTCAACCTTTCACGTTTAACCTAGTTGTGTTCTTACATCTGAGGTGGGTCTCAGCCAACATATAGATGGCTCATATTTTTTTATCCATTCTATCAGTGTATGTCTTTTGATTGGGGAGTTTAAGCCATTAACATTCAATGTTATTACTGTAACGTCATTACTTACTTTATCCATTTTGTCCTTTGGCTCTCTGTTGCCATGTTGTCGCACAGTCAGTCCTCTTATCCTTTAGTTAATCCTTCCTAATAAGCTTCATTTCTACATTCTTCTCCAAATCTCCTGCCCTTGTTTTTTTCCTTTTAGGCTGCAGCACTCTCTTTAGTATCTCATGTAATTCTGGTCATTTGGTAACATATTCTATCAGTTTTTATTTTTCTGTGATTTGTTTAAATTCTGTCCCTCACTAAGTGCCCTGTTTTCCTTCTATTTTTCAGTTTTGTGACTGTATTAGTCAGCTAAAAGGGTGCTGATGAAAAATATCAGAATCTGTTGGCTAGTATAAAGGGTATGTATTTGGGGTAGAAGCCCAGAGTTACCAGGCCATAAAGCATAAGTTACTTCCCTCACCAAAGTCTATTGCCACGTGTTGAAGCAAGATGGCTGCTGATGTGTATGAGGGTTCTGGCATCTTGGGTTCCTCTCTTCCTGGAGCTTGCCTCTCTCCAGGCTCAGCTCCTGTTGTCCAAAGGGTCAGCTGTAGACTATCAGGCAAATGGCTCTGTCTCTCTTCTCAGGGTTTCTGCTGTGTCTCAGAGCTGTCTCTATTCCTCTCTGTTCTTCATCTGTGTGTTCACTTCCCAGGCTCCAGATCAAAACTCAGCATCAGAACTCCAACTCTGTCCTTTGCCATGTCTTATATCTTTGAGTCTCCACCCACCAAGGGGTGGGGAGTCAACACCTTATTGATGTGGACCAATCAAAGCCTTAATCATAATTTAATCATGCCTTGAGGAACCAACCAGTTTGCAAACATTATGAATATCTATTTTTGTCATTCATAAATAATGCCAAACTGCTACAGTGACCCTCCTGTTTTACCCACTTATTTCTGTCTCTCTCTGAGGCTATTCTGCCTGTGGTACCTTCCATGTTAGTATACCTCCCCTGGGGGAGTCATGGGGTTAAACCAGAAAGGTTGGTCACGCCAGAA
This sequence comes from Cabassous unicinctus, assembly GCA_029593785.1. Classification (NCBI taxonomy): domain Eukaryota; kingdom Metazoa; phylum Chordata; class Mammalia; order Cingulata; family Chlamyphoridae; genus Cabassous; species Cabassous unicinctus. Next base: position 5,964 of record JAQZBX010000521.1, on the reverse strand, counting down.
AAGACCTTTTTGCATTTAGGTGGTCCAGACAACAGAAACTGGATTGAGTTAGTGCACCACATTCCAGCCATCCTTCTTCTTCACTCCCCGCAAGCACTTTTGTATGTAGCACTCCTCAGTAACTTGTAGTCCACCAAAGGTCTCAGTGGACTTGATCCACTGTGCCTGGAAAAGTATGAGCTTAAAACTTACTGCTCTAATTAGCTCTATAGTGACCCTAGTGTGAGGGACCTGGCTCAAGGCCTCTGAGCTACTTCCCTGCTTTATGGAACTAAGTGAAGGGGAGAGAATTGGAATGGTGAGACTGGGATGGAAATACCTACCTGATAGTTTTCTTTTTCTCAATTCAGTACTTTTAGGGTCCTTCTCTAGTCCCTACCGTCCTCCAGTGTTCTGAAAATGTGGGATTTGCCCTTTTATTTCCTGAAACTTGGGGAGGTTTTTGAGGGGATGCCTTATGTTGCCGTTTTTATGACATCACCCCAACCATTGCTTTTGGGAAGGCATGTCTGCGGGGAGGCAAATGCATTCTCCATGGGAACCTGCACCCCTTGGGACTCCTTGCACTTTCTCATCCATGACAGAGGCTAATTGATCACTAGTGGATATGTGTCCTGTACCTATGCCAGACCCAATTGATTCCCAGTTTCCCTAAGTAGCCTGCCTGAGTGAGGAAACAGAAGTGAGTTCTCTGCATGGAGCAAGAAAATACTGACAGCACAACACATGTTTTCCTTTTCTTTTAGAGACTAACTGGATGTCATTTGAAATCCATTGTCACCTACCATTAAACCGATAAATCTCATAAATGGAGTTTTGACGAAAACTATTGGTGCATGCAAGAGCTAAATCGGGGGCTCATCTATTGAAAAATGACAACAATGGAGAGAAGAGATGGATGAGATTATATAGGATAGGCTCTAAAGAGAAAAATTAAGTGATGATTTAATAAGGAAGAAAGGATAAGGACTTTAAAAATATTTCAGTAATAGCAGAAAAATCTAATACTATAAGCTTTAAAGCATTCATGGATTTATAACTTATTTATTAAGTGTCATTAGTTTTGCTGGTGTCAACTTTAATTAAAATCCATAGGAAACTACCCAAAAGGTTGGGTGCTGTAGCTGTTTGGCAATTTGATGTAATTATGAATTCCAAATATAAAATTGGCTTATGCTTGTAAACTGATCTGTTAATCTGGACATGATTAAGTTATGATTAGGGCGTTGACTGGGCCACATCAGTAGGGCGTTGAGGCCCACCCCTTGTTGGGTGGAGGAATCGAATATAAAAGGCAAGACAAAGGACAGAGGGAGCATTTTTTGAGAAGCAGTTTTGATGTTTGAGTTTGATGTTGGATAGAAGGCCCCAAGAGAAGAGAAGTGAGCCGTTCGCCTGAAGGTCTATAGCTGACCTTGTGGAGGAAACAGAGGAGATAAGCCTGGAGAGAAACACAGCCCTGGGAAGAGAGGAACCCAAGAAGCCTGAACCCTGGCAAACATCAGCAGCTGTCTTGCTCCAACATGTAGCAACAGATTTTGGTGAGGGAAGAAACTTATGCTTTATGGCCTGGTAACTATGGACTTCTACCCCAAATAAATACCCTTTATAAAGACCAATCTATGGTATTTTGCATTAGTGCCCCTTTGGCTGACTAATACAGGTGCTTACTTAGGAGATAGTTCAGGTATGTGGGGAGTTATTACTTTTAACTAAAGAGTCAGATACAATCATCTCTGAACCATCAGCAGAAGAGAAGTCTCTTATCCTCATGGAGAGGGTGATGGTGGTCCTGGTAGGTGTGAGTGTATCTGGATGGGGGGACAGCAGGACAATCATGCAAGTTCACACACATACACTGGGAGCTGACCTTCTAGAGACCCCATGTGATACCAGGAGACTGAATAGCAAGAAGAGACCCTGTGTTCAGCACTAATCACATTCTTCTTGATTACAATCTCCAAACTTTTATATGTGCAAGAAAGTGGCTGAACTTCTCTCACCAAGCATTATTCATGCATCTCAATGCCCAGATGTGCTTCAACATTAACTACAAAGTTAGACAGAAAACTATTAAAGAGAGAGGAGTTGGATTTTGGTTCATTGAACCTTCACCCATGTCAAACATTTTTCAGGATATTTTGGAGGATTTTGGTTTCTAGTTCTGCCTAGGACTTATAAGAGAGTTGTACCATGGCACAACTTTTATTAAAACCTAAACATACTTATACATTAACTCAAGGACTGGGTCCATTTGAAGGAGAGTTCTATTAACAAGCATTGAGGAAAGAGAGAATACACAGAAAATAATAAAAACAATGGAAAATATATTATAAGAAATGGATCTGGGATGGTTTCACTGTATTCCACAAACACACACTCTTGTTAAGTGGGTATTGGATCCTTGGTTTTCTTTACCATCTGGTTACTGGAAGAGATAGCCTTAAGCCTGGGCACATGGTCAACTCCACTGCAAACAATGAATTTAGGGTTTACACTTGAGAGTATCCTCCTCAATTTTGAGAAGTATCTCTTTTTTGCCTCTTTCTGAGATCTGTAGAAGCAGAATAGTCTTTCCAAATATCCTCTCTTTATTCCCTCCTCAACATTATGTCATTATTATCATTTACTCATCAATCTTATAACTAATTATTTCATTAAAAAAGAGCTACTATTGGCTACTCTAGTTGAAGTAATGTACTCTGGAGATTTCTCTGGAAATTTTTAAAAGCTAAGACTTTATTTTTCCAAGTGTTGTCCCCCACATGCAGCATCACCATCTCCTGGGAACTTGTTAGAAATGAGATTTCTTGTATCCCAGCTCAGAAATATCAAATTTGAGACACTAGGGGTGAAATCGAGCAATATATGTTTTAACAAACCGTCATGGTGATTCTCATGCACACATCTGAGAACCTCTGATGTACAAATGGGATTCATTTTCTTCCCAGGTTTTTCTATGTGAATAAAAAGTGGCCCCTGTGGGAGTAGAAAGAGTTCACTATGTGAATATTTTGACATACAAACTACAATACATATTTGGTCATTTTGACCACAATAAAATGGGAGCTTATTGAAATGGGAATCACTGAGGGTTCAGCCTTATCTTTTAACTGCTTTGGGTAGGAGATAGGAATTAACCTTAAATATCAAAATGAACATTCCTCCTAAACTTCAGTCATGGATATTGCTATTACTACTTTCAAGCAGACTTTTCTTTCTGGTTGTAGGTTCAGAGGAAATACAACTCTCAGTTTTGTGATGGTGTAATTTTTTTTCCCTAGAAACTATAGTGGGTTTCTTTATTGTTCTTGGCTTTTTTTTTTCATTTATAATATTTATTGAAGTATATCACTCATACAAAAACATACATAAACCATAAGTGTATAGTAAAAGTTGTGAATTTACAAAACAAACATGCATAACATCATACAGGGCTCTCATACCTCACCCTACCATCAATATCTTGCATTGTTCTGAAACATTTTTATCAAATGATGAAAGAGTATCTTCAAAATATTACTACTAAACAGAGTATCTTACATTTGGTGTATTTTTCCTAAAACCATCCTATTATTATTTTTTGTACCATTCATAAAGGAACATACATGTACCATAAGTGTATAGTAAAAGTTGGAACTTTGAAATCAAACATGCATAACATCATACAGGGGTCCCATATATCACCCCACCACCAACACCTTGCATTATTGTGAGACATTTGATGCAAATTATGAAAGAATACTGTCAAAATCTTACTAACTATAGTCCATATCTTACATATGGTGTATTTTTCCCTCAACCTACCCTATTATTATTATTTTAAACATGTTTTTTATTACAGAAGTTGTGAGCTTACAAAACAATCATGCTCATGTGCAAAATACCTATACAACTGGTGTATTTATATCAAGATGTAATAAGAGCAAAACAAATATGAATGAAACTATGAGAAAGATGAGATTTCACTAGAAGAGAGTGTGGTAAAAACAGGGGATGGAAAGGCTGGTCCACTCTTTGTGCACAAGATTATTGGGATCAACAAGTTGAATATGTAGGCACCAGACTGAGTCATTTCCTTCTCCCAATATGACAGCCTCTTTGAGTCATGTCCATCTATCACGAACATAGATTTCTCCAAACTTGGGTCCTGTAGAGGGTCTCTGTATTCACTGTAACATAGGTAAATTTCTGCCTTTAGTGTAAGCAATTATATTGTTTTTCATTTCATTGGGAGCTTTTATGATTTGGTTGATGTTTGACAATTAGATAAGTGCGTATGGGACACAGAACAGACAATTTAGTAGGTATAAAAGGTGATCTTATGAAGGATGAAGCAATTTAATTCTAGGCACTTAGAGACAAGGACTAAATAAAGGATGAGTGTTAAAAGAGAAAAGGCTGTAGAAAGATTTGTGCTATGAGGCATTTCCTGTATCTATGCCTAATTAAGAGACTTCTACTTTGGTTAGCTGTCTCTTCTCAGGCAAAGAGAAGGGGATATGGATGAATATGGATTTTCGACTAAATTTAGTCTGAGGCAGCATTCTCATCCACCACAAACAGAGCACAATGGTCAAATGATTTTTTTTCTTTTTCTCTCAGGTCACCCAGAAGGTGATGGGAAGAGACAATTCTGCATCTGGAGGAAGTTTGATTTTGGTGGGCTTCTCAGAGCAGCCATGTCTAGAGAGGATTTTATTTGTGTTCATCTTAAAATTCTATCTCTATCCCTTATGGGCAATGGGACTGTTGCAGTCTGGCAGTTTGATGTAATTATGAATTCCATAAATAGATATTGGATCATGCTTGTAAACTGGTCTCCTAATCTGGGCATGATTAAGTTATGATTAGGGCATTAACTGGGCCACATCAATAGGGTGTTGAGCCCCACTCCTTGGTGGGTGGGGAAATCAAATACAAAAGGCAAGGCAAAAGACAGAGAGAGCAGTTTTGATGCTGTTTTGGTGAGGAAGGAAAGAAGGCTCTGGGATAGAAATGAGCCATTCACCTGAGAGTTCACAGCTGTCTTTGTGGAGAGAAGCAAAGCATAGAGAGCCTCATAGTCTACAGCTGACCTTGTGGAGGAAACAGAGGAGCTAAGCCTGGAGAAAAATGCAGCCCTGAGAAGAGAGGAACCCAAGAAGCCTGAACCCTGGCAAACGTCAGCAGCTGTCTTGCTCCAACAGGTAGCAATGGACTTTGGTGAGGGAAGAAACTTATGCTTTATGGCCTGGTAACTGTGGACTTCTAACCCAAATAAATGCTCTTTATAAACAGCAACCAATTTCTGGTATTTTGCATCAGCACCCCTTTAGATGACTAATACAGGGACCATTATGCTGGTCTCCTGCCTGGACTCCCATCTCCACACACCCATATATTTCTTCCTCACTCATCTCTCTTCTATTGACCTCATTCATCTGACCTGAATTATTCCTCAGATAATAGTCAACCTTGGGGGGCCAGACAAATCCATAAGATTTGTTGGATGTGTGGTCCAGCTTCTCCTCACCCTGGGTCTGGGGGACACCGAGTGTGTACTTCTCACCATGATGGCATATAATAGCTATGTTGCTATCCGCCAGCCTCTACATTATCTCACCCTCGTGCAACCACCGTTGTGCTGGACACTGGCCAGTGTATCCTGGTTAATTGGTTTCATCAAATCATTGATCCACACCCCTATCACAACATCTCTTCCCAGATGTGGCCACTATCAGATAAACCATTTCTTTTGTGATACAGAACCAATGATGCAACTGGCCTGTGTGGACACCACAATTTACAAGAGGGAGATATGATGCTAAGTAGCATTTTTCTTGTCTTTCCTGTCTCTTTGATCTTGGTTTCTTATAGGCATATTGCCCATAGCATGTTGAGGATAAAGACACCTGGTGGGAGACAGAAGGCCCTTGGGACCTGTGGCTTCCATCTCATGGTGGTGTCCATTTTCTTTTTTTT
>JAQZBX010000520.1:53098-106827 GCA_029593785.1 Cabassous unicinctus | reverse complement strand
AGATTTTTCACAGTACATACCAATATTTGTAAAATGATATACAAATATATATGCATATATGTGTATTTTCTTACATAAATGTTATTTTATATATATATATATTTTAAAGGTGCTTAGATTACCTAATTATTACTCAGAAATTACAAGGATTCCCATGTTCCCCACCTCCCACACCTCCCACAACATCCCACACCAATATAAAAAGAAAGTCATCAACGACTCTTTGTCAGACTTTCATTGGAGCCACTGGTTTGCAGCCTGCCTGTGGAGCCTGGACTTGTGCATTCCCACGGTTGCATGAGAGACTCTTTTAAAATCTCATATTATTGACAGATACCTCCTATTGATTCTGTTTCCCGAGAGAACCCTGACTAATACAATTGAGTTCTGCTTTGTGACTCAACATATGGTCTATCCTGAGAAAGATCCATGAGCAGTTGAAAAAGAATGTATATCCTTCTGTTTTGGGGTGCAATGTTCTGTATGTCTATTAGGTTTAGGCCATTTATATATTATTCAAGCTCTCTGTTTCTTTATTAATCCTCTGCCCAGATGTTCTATCCAATGCTGAGCGTGGTTATTGAATTCTCCAACTATATTGTAGAGATATCTATTTCTCCCTTCAGTTTGCCAGTGTTTGCCTCATCTATCTTGGAGCATTCTGGTGCATATATATTTATGATTGTTATTTCCTCCTGGTGAATTGCCCTTCTAAAAATATATATAAAGTCCTTCCTTATCTCTAATAACATTTTTGCTTTTAAAGACTATTTAATCTGATATAATGTAGCTACTCCAGCTTTTTTGCTTTTTTCTTTTGGTTACTCCATGTGTGGAATATCTTTTTCCAGCCTTTCACTTTCAATCTATTGGTATCCTTGGGTCTAATGTAAGTCTCTTGTAGACAGCATATAGATGGTTCATATTTTCTTTTTTTTTTTTTTAAGAGTTATTTATTTACTGTATTTATTTATTCCCCCCCACACCCCACTTGCTGTCTGTGTCTATTTGCTGGGCGATCCTCTGTGTCTGCTTCCTGCCTTCTCTTCTCATCCTTCTCCTCCAGTCTTCACCAGGATTCAATTCTAGGGACCTCAGATGTGGGAGAGAGGTGTCCTACCACCTGCGCCACCTTAGTTCCTGGTTTTCGGCATGTCTCATCTTGGCTCTCCCCTGTGTCTCTCTCTTGCTGCGTCATCATCTTGCTGCATGGCTCATCGGGGCCTGGCTCACTGTGTGGGCCTGGCAGCTCGCCTGCACACATTCTATTTTTATTTTACCAGGAGGTCCTGGGGATCGAACCTGGGTCCCTCCATATGGCAGACTTACATCCAACCACTTGAGCCACATCCGCCCCCAATGGCTCATATTTTCATATCCATTCTGCCAGTCTGTGTTTTTGGGTTGAGGAGTTTAATATATTAACATTCAGTGTTATTACTGTAAAAGCAGTTCTTATTTTACCCATTTGGACCTTGGGGTTTTATCTGTTATATTTTATTTTTACTAGTCTTTTTACACTTTCAGTTACTTTTGCTGATATCTTCACTTCTAGACTTTCTTCCAAGCCTCCCTCTCTTGTCTTTTCTTTTCAGGCTGTAGCACTTCCTTTATTATTTCTTGCCTAGTTGGTCTCTTTGTTAGAAACTCTCTCAATTTCTGTTTATCTGTGAATATTCCAAACTCACCCTTCTTTTTTGAAATACAATCTTGCTGGATATAAGATTCTTGGCTGGCAGTTTCTCTCTTGCAGTATATCACATCACTGCCTTCTTTCCTCCATGTTTTTTGATGAAAAATTGGCACTTATTCTTATTCTGTACCCCTTATATGGTATTCATTGCTTTTCTCTTGCTGCTTTCAGAATTCTTTCTTTGTCTTTGGCATTTGACATTCTGATTAGTAGGTGTCTTGTAGTTTGTCTATTCAGATTTATTCAGATGGGATTTTGAACATGGATATCTATGTCTTTCAATAGGGTTGGGAAATTTTCTACCATTATTTCTTCAAATATTCCTTATGCCACTTTTCCCTTCTCTTCTCCTTCTGGGAGTCCCATGACACATATCATTTGCTGTCATTTAGTTTCCTGAGACCCTGTTCAATTTTTTCCATTCTTTTCTTCATCTGTTCTTTTTTATGTTTGCTTTCAAAGGCCATGCCTTCAAGCTCACTGATCTTTCCTTCTGACTCCTCAAATCTGCTGGTATATGCAGTTATATATATCCAGTGTATTTTTTATTTCATTTATTGTGCCATTAATTCCTATAAGAGCTGCTATTTTTTCTATGTTTGCTTTTTAATTCTTCTTTGTGCTCACCCAGTGTCTTCTTAATATCCAAATCTCTTTAGCCATCTCATTGAATTTATTAAGGAGATTTGTTTGAATAGCTATGATTTGTTGTCTCAACTCCTTTGTGTCATCTGGAGGTTTATCTTTTTCCTTTCACTGTGCCATATCTTCCTGTTTCTTGGTATGGATTTTAATTTTTTGTTGGTGTCTTGGCATCTGAATTACTAGATGTATTTGTTCTGGGTGCAGTTTCTCTCTTTAGTTTAGTGCTTTCTTGCCCTTTCTCCCTTGCTGGTTGTATAGTAGGAGCTGAGGATGTAGTTGGTGCTATAGGCAGTGGCGGCTGAGACTGCCCTCATTGCCCCAGAAGCCTATGAAGCTTCTTTCACCTTTCTCCTCTGCCAGTGGTATGGACAGAACCACAGCTGTGTGTAATAATCTAAGTCATGTATGCCAAGACCATCTGTAGTTTCCCAGAGAGACTGATGAAGCTTCACACCCCTTACTACCTTGACTGGGGTGGGGATGGACTTTCAGATATGAGCAGCAATCTATGCCATGTGCCCAGGTAGACTAATGTCGCACTGCCTCCCCAGCCCTGCCAGCATGGGGATGGACATTCTAGAGTGTCCAACTCCCTAATCCATGTGGGCCGAATGCACCTGCAGTTGTGCTTAGAGGCTGAGGGAGTACTGTTCCTTTTGCTCTTTAGGGGATTGTAATGTAACCACCGCTGCCCAACAGTTCAGTTCCTGAAGGCCGAAAGTGCCTGCCATTGCCCCGAGAGTTTGAGGAAACACCAGTCCCCTCCTATCCTATTGGGTGGTGGGGGTGAATCCACAGGCACCTAACAGTTCAGTCCTTGTAGGCCGAGAATACCTGCTGTTGCCTGGAGAGGCTGAGGAAACACCAGTCCCCTCCTATCCTATTGGGTGGGTGGGCGTGGATTCACAGGAATGCATCTGTCCAGGCCATGTAGGCCGAAAGTGCCTGCCATGTCCTGGAAATGCTGAGGAAATATAGCTCCCCTCCTATCCTACTTGGGGGTAGGGATGGAGTTAAGTGTGTCTGTCTATTGAGTTTGTGTGGGCTTAGAGCAACTGGAATTACCCAGAAGGGCTGGAGAAACACAGTCCCTCTCTTGTCCTATCGAGAGTGAGTGTGGAGCCATAGTCACCCAACAGTCGAGTTCATGCAGACTAAAAGCTCCTGCAGTTGCCCTGAGAGGCTGAGGAAACACTAGCCCCCTTCTAAACTATGGGGGGAGCAGGGGTAGAAATGGAATCAAAGGTGCTGAACAAACAAGTTCTTGTAGGCCGAAAGTGCCTACAGTTTCCTGGGGATGCTGAGGAAACACAGCTCCCCTCTTAGTCTATTGGGGAGTGAGGATGGAACTACAGGTGCCCAAGTGTCCAGTCTATGTGGGCTGAAAATGCCTGCAGTTACCTGGAGAGGCTGGTGCAGGTCCCCCCAGCTTCTTCCCTGCCAGAGGTGAGGCTGGAGCCAAGGCTAGGGCTGCAATCCAATCTGGGTGGAAAGAAGCTGGTCCCTACCATTACTGTGATTTTCAATCAGCCCTTCTTCCCCTCATACCTAGGGAGGAGTTAAAATGGCAGCCACCAGCCTCTTTCTGACTTGGACAGGTTCAAACTTTAGCTGTTCTTAGGATTATACTTTAGCTAGCTGAATTTACTAATCAGTAGCTGAAGTTGGTGGCCAACCATCTCTTCCTCCCCCATTTTTGAGAAATGGAGCTTCCAACTCCAGCCATGGCATAGCTCCCGAGGTGGCTTGTGCCTCCAGTGGAGCATGGACACCAACCTCCGGGGTGTGGAGTGCTCTGCTTACAGATCTCCTCTGCAGATGGGCAGTCTCCTCCTTCCATTCTTTCAAGAATGTTGCAGGATGCTCTTCTGGCCTGGGGCCCCCAAACCAGTGCTTTAGGTAGTTCTGGGTGATTACTAACTGCCCTGTAGAATGAGCTGACTTTTGGAGATCCTTATTCTGCCGCTATTTCGCCCCTCTGTCCCTATTTGCATATTGTTAATATCCATATCCATGACTTCTGTGTTCATTTTCTATCCTAACAAACATATTGTTTGCTTGACTGAATTGTTTAATAGAAAAGCATCAGGGGATTCATAATGGAAAGGCATATTTTCTCTACATCATTCAGAGTGGTTATGAATGAACTCTAAACATCCCTGCTTTTACTTTTTGACCCATTTTATAGTTGTCATAAATAAATTTAGTTTCAAAATTTTGCTCAAATGCTGAATACTCTCTGAATGTTTTCCATAGGATTGATGTATTTAATGTCAAGACTGCAATAGACCATGATAATTATTAATAAACTTTAGAGAGCTGCATACCTGTCTAGATCTCTTTCTCCCCAATCAGAGGGTACAAAAAACCCCTTCTTTCATCTTGACTTAAATTTAAAAACAACTACCTTGTCTCATGTGTGTGGCATCTGAGGCCAAGCAAAGTTAAACAACTTGTTTTGATTATACTCCTTACTTATCTCAGCCTTAGGACTGTACCCTGGTAATCTGTTTCCAAAATTGACACCCTTTCTGATACCATGTGATCTACAAATATTCAATTGGCAATTGCCTTAATCTTTACTCGGAGCATGGCCACATGGCTCTTAAGGCCTTGTTACATTGTTAAACTTCATAGGCTTGCATCAAACTTCATCAGCATTTGTTTTACGTTTTGTGGTCTCTAATGAGATGGTGATTCCATCAATTTCTTGATCAATTTGGTTTTTCCACTCTGACCACCATAATTTCATCTTTCTTAGGTTGGTATGAGATTTAGGTTAGGACTCCAACAATGCCTAGTCGGATGCAAATAGGCATGATATATTTAAACACTGTATATGTAGTGTTAAACATATCTTGAGAAAAAGAAATAAAACAAAAGGAACTAACTCAGAAAAAAATGCATCCTTGGTGTGAGTTAGTATACAAGGTTTTAGATCTTATCTATTTTTAATATGGATTTCTAGAAATGGTTTTAAAGGGATAGTGTTGCAAATTCACAGAGCCCTTGTCTTCTAAGGGACAAACTATTCCTTGATCTCCCTTTTTTAGTTTACTTCAAAAGACTAACATTTGTCCTTCCACATTTAAACACTATAGAAATCTTCAGGTTTTTGAGTATATTAGGATTACCAAGTATGTGTCACATAGTAAGTTTAACAGAGGAGGGAAAAATAGTATCACACCTTTATTTGTATTTTTTCTCACCTTTTAACAAGTAGCTCTTATACTAGTGAGGAAACATGTGTGTCCAGCTCTAAGAGACTCAATGCAATACTTATTCAATCAATGTTGAATCGATGAAGGTGTGTGGGCGAGAACACAAAGAACAAAATTTCCAAATAGCTTGAATTTGGTCCTTGTGTTTTTTCACTCAGGATTTTAGACTATTTTAAGCTATCCAATTTGCATTGTATTTCACGTAATTTTCAATAATAAGAATAGAGATTTAAAAAACTACAAATGGTCAGTTTAGGTATTAGAAATGATATTTTAAAGAAGCTCCTGATGAAAATGTTTTATCATATAATTAAAATTTCATATATTCTGGCAACTGAAAAGCAACAGCTGCAAAAAAATATTTGAGATCTATTAAACAACCACTGTTGCTTAAATTACTGTATGTGTAAAAACTAAATGTGCTCATTTGGATATTCTGAACTAACAATATACATAGCACTGAACTCATTTTCACTGGAAATTCCAATCTGCTTGGAATTAATAGGTAAAGGTCATTTGGAGGCAGATGGACCCTCTGAGTTGTGCTAAATAGTTATGCTAGGGTTATAGAGCCAGAGGTTTTTGTACCTACAATTGACAGTGTAACACATCTTCAAGTCAGCAAATGAGGGGAAAAAATGAGTTAGAACTCGTAAGTTTAGGTAGCTGAACTTCTTACCTGTTAAGTCAATGGCCACATACATTTTAAAAGCTAGGTAAAGCCTATTTACATTAGTTTCAGATTAAATTATTTTAATTGTGGAAGGTTATGGCTGGGAGGGGCCATGGGTACAGAAAATAATCAACTACTGAGCATGTATTCCATTAGCCAGGTGCTGTGGAAAGTGTGTTACCTGCAACATCTCATTTAATCCTCATCACAACTTTATAAGATCGGTACTATTGTTACTCTCATTGTAGAGGTGAAGAAACCCAAAGATTTTGGAGGGTAAATGGATTTTCCAACTTAATTAGTGGAGCCAGATGTTGAATTCAAGTTGGACTACATAGTACTTTCTTTTAACAACTCTGCCACACTCTCACTTTAGTGAACCACATTTCAGAGTTTAAATGAATTCCTTAAGATCCCACAGCTTATTGGCAAGAGACCTTGAGGATCACATCCAAGTCTCTAACTTGTAAAGTTGAAAGAAGTATAAGAAGGGTTTTCTTAAGACAGTCACATAATATTTAAATGGATTAGACTAGGGCCAGAGCTCACTACAATTTGTGGAGCTGGGCAGACTGCCAGCTCCTCAAAGATCAATTCTCTTCATGGAAATGCTTACAAAATGCCCTTATTACACGGGCTCAAAGCTATGCCAATAGAGTATAATGTACCTCTCTTACCTCTAGGTGGTGCTCTCTGCCTTCAAGAAAGTTTGTGACTCACCATCGGCATTTAAAATATAAACTCCACACTAAGTGTTCAGGTCTCCCTTGGTCACTTTTCTTTTCTTTTCTTTTTTTGTCCTTTCCTGCCTTACTTCATTTCTGCAGGGCCTTCCTTCCTTTCTTCTAACAAAACCAGATTCTGAGAAATAAAAGATATAGGACTTTTGTGGTTGGTTAGTGTTTACATAGTCTTTGTTGCTTTTGATCCTCACAATAACCATTTGAGATACAGAATTCTATCCCAATTACTTTAAAAAGAGTGCTAAAGTGCTCACAGGCCTGCAGTGACAGAGGCAGGATTTGAACTCATTCCTTTCTGACTCAAAAACCAGGGTGCTTGCCACACTCCCTTTGGATAGGTAAACGTATATAATGATTTGCCTTGGATGGTCCTTATATATGCTTGTTGCCCTGACATAATAACTATTAGTGTCCTCTTTCATTTTCAAAGTGTCCCAGTTTGGATGATAATGTCCCTTCTGGGGCTCTGATGAAGTCAACTCTAAATCTCTCTCCCCTGGGAGTATCAAAATTTAAGGAACTACTTGTGCTTGAGTGTACGCTTTCATTTTTCTGTAAAGAAATCTTGGCTTCAGTGAGTACGTGAGGGATTTTTTGATGTTTTGTGAATATTCCTATGACCTCTCAATTCAGGGAGGGGGAGACTGACATCTTTGCCTCCCCTGAGATCCAGTCCGGCCCCTGAACCTGCTTCAAACTGATATCAAGTGCACTTATGCTTCATGACTTATGTTAATCAGGAATCTAGCTGTTCACCTTATAAAATGCCCATTCAAACTTTGTTTAAACTAACAAAGGAAGTTAATCTTTCATATAACTGAGAGGTTCAAAAGAAGTGACCTGTTTTGGACACAGATGCCTCCAGAGCCTCAGTGCATTCTCTCTGTCTCTATCTCTTTCTGTCTCGCTCCATGTTTTGCCTATGATTTTGCTTGTATGACCTTCATTTCTCAGATAGGAATGACAATGTAGGAACAAAGAAAGTTACTTTCAGCCCAGGCCTGCATTTTACTTTTGGCACCAGCTGAAGGTCTGGGGCTGATTGTTATGGGATTGACTTGAGTTATGTGCTTATTCATGAGCCAATTGTTGTAGTCATGGGTGTGGAATATTCTAATTTGCTAGGTGTGAAATGTGCCCATCTCTGAAGCTATGTAGTGGGTTTTTTGTCACAGCCCAAGCACATAGGTGGAGGGCTGAGGAGGAGTGCTTCCCTAAAAGAATCATGAAGAATGGACAGTGGGTGGTGGACCAACACAAATACCAGCTATTTACTATTCTGCAGCTTTGCTTAATTTCAAAAAAACAAAAAACAAAAAACGAATTGAATGAGATTGGAGGTTGTATAATTAGAGGGGTGTTATTTATCTACAAGAGATATGAATGAATCCCCATCATGATCATCTCTACTTTGAAAGGGAAACAAGGGACTCTAGCACTTCCTCAAATTGCTGGAATATTATTCAGGCTCTCTGGTTTTAAAGATCCAGCTTATACATGTGGATTAGTTTCCTATTGCTGCTTTACCACATTACCACAAATTCAGTGGCTTAAAACAATACAAATTTATCCTGCAGTTCTGGAAGTCAGAAATACAAAATGAGTCTTCCAAGGCTAAAATCAAGATATTGACAGAATTACATTCCTTCGGGAAGCTCCAGGGGAGACTTTGTTTACTTGCCTATTCCAGCTGCTAGAGGTGGCTTGTGTTCCTTGGCTTGTGGTCACTTCTTCCATTTTCAAAGTACATCACTCCAATCTCTTCTTCTGCCTTCACTTCTCCTTTTTGTGACTTTGACCCTCTTGCATCCCTCTTATAACGACCCTTGTAATTACATTGGGCCCAAATGGATAATCCAGGATAATCTCCCCTTCTCAAGATCCTTAACTTTATCACATCTGCAAAGTCACATAACATAGTCACAGGTTTTAGGGATTAGGACATATACCTCTCTGGGGGGCCCTTAGTCTGTCTATCACAGTGGTTTTCTATGAATGTGGTCAGACTTGAACGTCTCTCTTTAAAATAGTTCTGCCATCATTCTAGAGAGCTCTAAGCACTGAAGCTTTAGTAAAGAAACACTCTGCCTTTTATCCTTGGTCTTGTGGTACACATTTAGGCCAGGTCAGGTCTGCTGTGTTTGGACACCAGCAATGGAGGGTAAATACATAACAAAGTTCCTTAAAGAATTCAACTTTGTCCTATAGCATTAAGTTTCCTTTCTCAACCTGTATCTGGCCTCTGTAGGTCCTTTTGCCTTGCATCACCCAGGGTGGGAAAATAGTAATTATAGGTTGAACTAAAAAGTGTCTTAAGAGTCTAGAATGTTCTGTTGATACAAAAACGTTTGAAGGAAAATCTCTTATCTCAGAGCTGATGTTAGATTTTAAGGAAATACATAACAGCACCAAGAATTCTGTTGTTTGCTTGTGTGAAAGGAAATTCACAACACATTCTAATCAGCTTGGATAGATGACATATAACTTATTTATTCATTTATATAAGAAACATTTATTGAGTGCCTACAATATGCCAGCCACCAGATAGCTACTGCTTTGAAATATGCTCCTAGTCCCACAGTAGAGTCTTACTTTGTCTTTACTGAGGCATATGCACAGAGAAAACCAGTTAATATGTGACTGGTATTCTTAATCAGGAGTGATCATCAGACTCAGGGAGCTTTAACCACTTACATGTGCCCACAGATTGAGATTCAGGTCTGGAGTAGACCCTGAAGAATGTATATTTTAAAAATTCCTCTAAGTTGGTTTTTGACACATACAAACCCTTTTATCCTAAGGCCTTCAAACTGGAATGGCTCCAAGGTCCCTTGATCCCTTCCCAACCCTACATCCCAAGTATTAAACATAAAGAGCTACTTGGGTAATGATGCAAGCAGAGTTTAGGATACATCAGTAACTATTGACTTGTTTCAGCTATCTGGGGTGTGGAGAGACTCGCCTCATTCATGGAATCTAGGCTTTATTGAGTTGAAATATTCAGGAATGTATAGATGGAGAAGAGCTAAACCCTTTATTTCCTTGTAGTGAGAGTAAATCCAAAGGTTGTTTTTCCTGTTTCAGTTTTTAATTTGGATCCAACATAGTTCTTGACTGATTTTAAGGTTATAGCTATTTGTATGATAGGTAGACACCATAGTGAAAAGTTAACATACCATTATTGATTGACCAAGAATATTAAAATAACCTTTCATTGGAACTGCAGTCTCCCTCTCCAACTCCTCCTATTTTCTCGTTCTTTTTGTTTAGAAGTGACAGAAATCCAATTAAGACTTGTTTAGGGAAAAAGGAAATTTATTGAGTTATGTAACTAGAAAAGACAGGGGTGACAGCCCTTCAGCACCATCAGAAATAGGACTCAAAAATTACTCTCCATCCCTCCCTCTCTCTCCTCTATGAGTGGGCCTCACAATCTCCTGTTAGAGAGAGGCTTAGCCTATATGAAGTGAAGTGTGTGGAAAGGAAGAAATAGATTAGGACAGCCGCAGGCTTGCATTATTACAGTTCAGCAATCTCAGAGCAAAGAAAGAAACTTCTTTCTCAGAATCAGTATAAAAAATATGGAGCAAGGGCTCTGAAAGGCTTGGCTTGAGACATAAGGCCAACTTCTGGGATAATTACCATGGCTAGTGAGTATGCTACTATGATTAGGAACACCACAAGAATAACATGGATATGGATGGTGAGGGAGAAAAGAGTCCCTGAAAAGAAATGAGCGAGTGGGTGTTGGGGCAGGGGCAGGGGTTTTGGAATTTTTTGAAATTGTTCGGGATAGAACAAGGAGATCAGATAGAGTAAAATAACCCATGTACGTTATATCCTTCCTGATTGCTAAAGCTCAAATAAAGTATGGGCTCTTTTATTAGCCCTCCCAGGGGAAGTTAGATTACAGCCAACTTCAGCAAAGTTATGTTTGAGATAATGTGTCTCGGGACCTGGAGAATTCACAGGACAATATTGGCTTAATTATAAACACACACATATACACACCAAAAGGGACACTAGAATATAGAAGTCTAATGCTTTATTTAATCTTGTTAAGAGGGTTTACTTTTGTTACAATTTTGAATCTGCCACCGAGATATTGTTATTATTGTCATAATTATTTATAATGCTCAAACTATGGTGCAACATGATTATTGCAAAACAAAATGGAAAGCCCCTGGGAACTTTAAGTGTTCTCCTCTTCTTCCACCCTCTTCTTCCTCTTCCTTCTTCTCCATCATTTTATCCTGACGTCTTTAATAAGTACAAAAACCAAGTGGTGGTTCAATTCAAACAGCTTGTTGAAAGCAACAGTTTTTTTTTCATATTTGTTACTAAAAATTTTGGAAACAAAAAAGATGTTTTGCCCCAATTTTTGCATACTCTTTTACATTTTAAAGTTTCTGAAACCATGATTCATTTTAAAATTGATGTCAAAGAAACTTGCTAGCACTTTTTCTTCTTTTATTTTTTCCAGAAAAGCTCTTATTAACTTAGGATTCATCTGCAATTAATATAATTTTAATAGTAAGGAGATTTGACATTAACATCACACTAGGTGAAGTGAGTTGTACAAAAGCAGGTCAGATAAGGAGAAGAAGAAAACAGGAGTAACTCAGGGGATAGACAATGACAGATTATCTTGGTATTAGGAAGGATCCCTATTCTGCTTCTTACTGACTGAACTTGGGCAAGCTATTTAAGCTTTCTGTGCTTCAGTTTCCTCACTTCTACAAAGGGCTTAATAAAGTAACTCATATCATAAGGATGTTGGGAAGATTAAATGGATTAATATTTGTAAATGCTTGGAATAGTACTTGGCATGTAATAAATTCAATATATGTGTTAGTCACTATTATTATTATTAGACTGTTGATAAAACACTTTATGTAACACTTTGTTACATTGTTATTTTTTTAAGTTGTATATAACCACATTCGTAAAAAAGGTAGACAAGGAAATTCTCAACTTCAAGATCAAGGTAGTTGAAATGTTTAAGAAATTCAGAGCCTGGCTGCAAAATATTTGTGCCAAAGTAAGTGCTTACTCAAGCTTTGCCTACAATAATATTGTGTTTAATTTAAAATAATAAAAACAAAAATAAACTGAGTACTCTAGGAGTGTTTCAATCTTATTTTGAAGGTTAACTGAAGTTATTATTCTATCTGTATTTGTAAGAGACCTAAAACAAAATTACAAATTGGATTTTTCAAAAGGCCTAAAAATGACACCATTGTTTATGATTAAACAGAAATATAGACATTCTGATGAAAAAAGTTGAAAAAAAATACAAAATTAAGTGAAGCCGTAATATGCCATGATGCAAATTCAAGGGGATTGTTTTTTGAGATGGAAGAGTAAACTTTTCTTTTCAAAATTATTAATTCTGAGGAAAAGAAATTCATTATTTAAAATCATCTTGACCATATATAGGGCCATTTCTCTCTAAAACCAACAATAGTTATTTCCAGATTCTATGGAAGCATTCAAATATTAAGTGATATTTTTCCCTTTGTTTTTCTTATTATAAGTTTGTTCCAAGAATGTTTGTGTCTCAGAAATTAAGTGATTGGCTTTTCTGTTATATTCAAAGTAGGATTTTATGCCCTAGAAATTGGTTAGATCAAGTGTGTTTTTGAGTGCTGGTTGTCATAATTAAAGTAAGTAATAACATATGTATAATTGACAGAAGAATGTATTTGACAATTTTTATAAGTTATGGTTTGTGAAACACATGATATTCCTATGTAAGTATGTGTGTATGTCTGTAAAAGTGTTTCTACATAGTTATACATATATAGGAAAAGTAAAAATTTTGCTTTGAACATGTTTTCTAAATACCTGGTTACTACCCCTGTTATAAAAGGAACCAACTACCCTGTATTGCGCCCAACACACAACATGACCTTTGACATCTATATCACCCGGAGAGAAATAAGTCTTGTCAAACAGGATTGTACAAAGAATTCTGCTTATCCGATTTTGTCATATTTAAACACTAGACTTTATGGTCTGTACATAGAGCTGGCATCTACTCATGATAATACTTGAAGAGTTTCCTGAGATTTTAAGGATATGTGAAAAGAACTTGTGGAGATAATGGTGCCCAAAATCTATAGTGATAATTATATATTGTTTAAAACACAGATTTACTTTTAATGACACACCAAGAATATGTATTGGATTTTTCCATCAGTCTTAGTTCTTCCTCACTTAGAATTGATGATAAGCCTTAACCAGTGTGTTTGAGGGAATAGTTCCAACCTGAGCTGGATTCATTTTCTGCCTCTTGTGAATCAAATCTCACTTTGTTGTGTTCAATATTTCTTATCTTAAGTGTCCATGTCTACCTGCTAGTTGTTTATTAGAGGCAATATCTGGTTTACAGTCTTGTTTAACATAAGGACATTTAGTATAGCACCTTTCTCTTTTGGTACAGCAACTTTAAAAGTTAATTTATATGAAAGGTTTTGCTGCTTTCCAATATAGTTTTCAAAGAGCTGACTGCCTGCTCTTTGACTGATCTTGCAAATATCTGCATGCAGCTCCAGCTCTTTGTCCCTGACTCTTCTCTCTGTGATTTTGGTCAGCTGGCCTTTCCTCGTCCTAATTAGCATCCTCTGCCCACAGGGTTGATTATAATTATATTTCATAATCTTCTTTGGTGGAATAATTCACTTCTTATTTGAAATTAGCCCTGAAAAGTTTCTCACCATTATATGCTGTACAGTTACTAAGCATTTCAGCAACTAATGCCCATTATACCTTAAACACATCATACTCAATATCATATCAGGTACATGTTCTGAGGCCTAGGGAATGAAGTGAATAATGTTATCTTTTAATACAAAAAAATGGTACCATTAGCTCTATTGTACAGTTCAGTGCTGGGCACTGGTTGTATAAATAAAGAACTTCCATAACTGCATTCACACTGGAGAGACATAAAGATCAGTTATTAAGATAGTCATAACCTTGGCAGGGTGGGGAAGGAATTTGAAGAAGAGTCTGGCAAGCAAGGGTGATGATTCAGGTACTTATCTTTCACCCTAATTGGTGTCTGTCCATCATTCACATTTTTGCCTTGCACCAACAGGTAATAATAACATTATAGGAAGGCAAACACAATCTTGACCAAGAAGAAAAAGACAATGATGAATGGATATTTATATACATTTTTTAACCTGAGTAGTTTTATGGGAGAGAATCCTAACCAAGACACTACAGATAGCCAGATGGAACTGGCAACAGCATAAACTGGAAATGTTATGGGCATTGAGCTGGTCTGTTACCAAGAAATAGAAGAATATTGGAGCACTAGGGAAGGTCACTCATGGAATATGAACAACCTGAGCAAAGAAGCCAAATGATTGAATGAAAATTGATTTAAATTATAGATAGTCTGCTCAATATTTTATGTAATCTTTTTAGATATCCAATTTATCAAGCACTGAAATTTCACCAAGTCAATTACAAATGGATTTTTATCTCAAATAATGGTAAATAAAAGGGTATACATTTTTGATCTATATAAATTCTAGTGATAATAATGACTTAGATAATGGGCTTATGAATTAGACAGTGCTTTCTCTAACCTTTAACTATATAAGTTTTTTCATTCATTCTAAGGCTCAGTTTCCATATCTGTGTATTGGGGAGGTGGTAAATAATCACTTAATATGGTTGTAGTGAAAATTAAATGAGATGATGCATAAAAGCTGTGCTGAGAAGAATGATTAAAATTTTGTGATTTCACTAAAATATTAGATCTTAATAGTATTATGAATGTACAAATTGTTATGCTATCATTCTGTTTTTGTAAGTCTTCTGAAAATAGAGAAACCATTTCTTTTGATCAGGGCCTTTTAATAAACTGTCTAGTAACTGTTCTATTGCAGAGTTTGGCTGAGTCTCTGCATACCCAGATAAGTTAATATATTTTAGAACACAAAATTTTAGAGTTTTCTATCAAATGAAGAGTTTCAATTGTTGGATGATTATTATACTACTAGTTAAATTTTTTCCTACTTTTTCCCCTCAAGGAAAAAAATCTATTAATAATGCCTACAAAATGCTTGTTACTTCATTTATATTACTTATAGCAGACTTTGTCCAGGTTATAATTTTAAACTTTTAATAAAGTAATATGTTACTCCCTAGGAATTTATTAACATTATAATAGCCTTAAAAGATACATAGATAATTTTGAGACTGTTGAAATATTTATATATGTTAAGTGAGAGAGGGAATCTTAAATGCATAAATTTCTCCCCTGTTTATAAAAGAAGCATAAGTTCATTGTATAAAATTTAAATAACTCAGATAGGTGATAAAAATAGATATCATGCAATCCCATGGTTAGAGAACCAATTTTCCTATTAATGAAGACTCCCAATATCCTGGATAAATAAATGAAGAATATAGGCAATTAAGAGATAAATTGCCCTAAAATGTGCTCTATGCCAGTGGGGGAAGGTCAAGAAAAGGTCAGACCTAGTTTGATTAGAAATCAAGGGTTTCAGGAAGGTTTTATATGATTCCAAACATGCAAATTGTCCTCCACCTATACCATCCCACTCTTAATACTTTGTCCATTCTTTGTCCAACCTACCCCTGTGGTTAGTAACCAAGTGCTAATTTTCTTGCCTCAGAGCTCTCTGATCGTTACTTGTATTAATGAGTTACTGCACTTTATGACCTTCAGCACCACATATAATCCCTGAAGAATCTAAACCAAGCTTCTTAAGCATCTCAGGCTAAACCTTAACAACAATTTATTTGTGCACCATATATGGAAAACACACATTCTTACCCTTTTCCATCATCTCCAGCCTGTTCACAGAGGTGCTATAACTGAGTCCAAGGTCTTTATCCAGGTTTTTTAATTGAAAAATTCTAGTTAATTAGCTGAGACAGAAAACAACAAAGGAAAGTCCTTCTTTTGCCTTGGTATTGTAAGTAATACTGAATAGGGGTTGAAAAGTTTGGAAATTTCATAGCCCCTTTTATGACAGTACTTGTATTTTATTATCAGACTTTCACATGAATATTGATAGTGTAATTAAATTTCTGCCCTCATAAGCATAGTTAATTTATTTTCTGAAATCAGAGATCAAATTTGTAAGGAATGTGTAAGGGTAATATATGCTCAAAATATTGGACCACATGCAACTAAAACAGCATTAGACAATAATGAGAAATGCATATAGGTTTAAACTACATTAAAATACCTTAAGACTAGTATGTACTTGGCAGAAAAGTTCTTTGCAAATTAATCTTCCTAAAGCAGAGCTAATAACCATGACAATTACCAGCTCATAAACCTTCCTAGCTTCACAATGTCTATCTAATCAAGGTCAACTACTTACATTCTAAATCAGCCCAAATAATTTAGCTTCAAACAATCTCATCTCCCACTATTTTTTATAGTAGCCCTGATATTCCATCAAAACTGTACTATTGCTTCACAGAAGTTATTCAAGAATATATTTGATGCATAAAACTCATAGGAAATTAGTAAATAAGAAAAAATGAATTAGCTAATTCATATACTTTTTAGATTCTGGTCACCAAGGTTAAAAACTATAGCATCTTTCAAAGCTTAATATTGCAATAGTTTGATATATCATCTTATGTAAATAAATTTAAAATAAAACTTGACAAGTAGCCCTGGCATTTATTTATAAAACAGCCATCTTATCTAAAGTGTAATATATTACTGCTTAATTTTGATTTTTAAGGAGGTCTTTTGACACCCCCAAATTAGGTCATGTCCCCTACTCCTTTCTTTAATTCTCTGTTTTCATCAGTGTACTTGTAAATAGTTGTTCTACCTATATATGCTCTGATAGATGATAAGCTTCATAAGGGCAGATAATATGCCTTATTCTATAGGGCATCCACTGTACCTAGCATAAAACGTGATACATACTAGCTGCTCAAAAATTAGTTGTTGAATAGAACTGAATATCATATTGCCTTTCTGTCATATTCATTTAAAAGTCCCTAAGATATCTGAAGTATACAATAAATCTGAAGTCATGAACTCCCTGCTTTCCCTAATACCTCCCATTGTATTCCTTATCTACATGGATGGAGGTCCCATGCATCCAGAAACCTGGGTATAATTCTTTTTTTTTTTTCTTTATTAGAGAAGTTATGGGTTAAAAGAACAATCATGCATAAAATACAGGATTCTCATGTACTACTTTATTACTAACATTTTGCATTTGTTAAAATTGATAGCACATTTTTATAATTGTACTTTTAATTCTAGTCCAAGATTTAACTTAGGATTCGGTGTATAATGTAGTTCCATGAATTTTTTAAAATTTGTTCTGTTACCATATATACAATCTAACATTTCTCCCTTTTAATTACATTCATTGCTGAAATATATCATTCATATATTTCAGTGCTGTTAATTGGTTCACAATGGTGTGCTACCATCACCACCATCCATTGCCAAAACATTTCCATCATTCCAAATAAGAACACTGTATATTTTAAACCTTAACTTCCCATTTCCTAACCTACCCCATCCCCTGTTAACCTATATTTTAAATTATGACTCTATAAGTTTGCTTATTCTAATTATTTCAAGTCAGTGAGGTCATACAATATTTGTCCTTTCGTATCTGGTTTATTTCATTCAACAGGGTATCTTCAAGGTCTCATATTAGGACTTCATTCATTTTTATGGATGGATAATATTCCATTGTATTTATATACAACATTTTGTTTATCCATTCATTGGTTGATGGACACTTGGGTTGCTTCCATCTTTAGGCAATTGTGAATAATGCTGCTATGAATATCAGTGTGCAAATATCTGTTCAAGTCCATGCTTTCAATTCTTTTGGGTATATACCTAGTAGTGGTATTGCCAGCTCATACATAAATTCTGTACTTAGTTTGCTGATGAACTACCAAACTACCTTTCACAGCAGCTGCACCATTTTGCATTACCAACAACAATGAATGAGTGTTTCTATTTCTCTGTATCCTCTCCAGAACTTATTTTCTGTGTTTTTAATAGCAGCCATCCTAATGGGTGTGGAATAGTGTCTCATTGTGGTTTTGATTTGCATTTCTCTGATGGCTAATGATGCTGTACATCTTTTCGTGTGCTTCTGGCTATTTGTATATCTTCTTTGGAGAGATATCTAATCAAGTCTTTTGCCCATTTTTAATTGGGTTGTTTATATTTTTCTTTTTTTTTTAAGTCGAAGGCTTTCTTTATATATTCTGGATATTAAACCTTTATTGGATATGTGGTTTCTTAATATTCTCTCCCTTTTTGTAGGTGTTGTTACTTTCATGATAAAATACTTTGAGGCACAAAAGTTTTTAATTTTGATGAGATTTTTCTAATTTTTCTTTTGTTGCTTGGGCTCTGGGTGTAAAGTCTAAGAAACTATTGCCTAACAAGGTCCTGAAGATGCTTTCCTATATTTCTCCTAGGAGTTTGATAGTTCTGGCTCTTATATTTAGGTCTTTGATTCATTTTGAGTTGATTTTTGTATAAGATGTGAGATACGGTTCCTCCTTTTTCTGCAAATGGAGATCCAGTTTTCTTTCCCAATTGAGTGGTCTTTGCCTCCTTGTCAAAAATCATTTGGCCATGAATGTGAGAGTTGATTTCTGAGCTCTCAATTCTATTCCTTTGGTCTATATGTCTGTCTTTGTGCCAGTAACATGCTGTTTTGATTACTGTGGCTTTGTAATAAGTTTTAAGATCAGGAAATGTGAGCCCTCTGACTTCATTCTTCTTTTTCAAGATGGCTTTGGCTACCTGGGTCCCTTTACTCTTCCATATAAATTTTGTGATTGGCTTTTCCATTTCTGCAAAGAAAGTTGTTGGAATTTTTATTGAGACTGCATTAAATCTATAAATTGATTTGGGCTGTTTTGAAAACTTGACTCCTTCCTCCAAGGCTTATTAATTTCTGCTTCTTAAGTTTTATTCCACTGCCATCAACTTGTTCAGGCCCCTTCATCATCTAGATGATGGCAAAGGCTTCTGGCTGGATATTTTGTTGACTTTTACCCTTTATTTTAACCATGTGGTTCTTTTTAATAAAATATAAAAATGATGATTTTATCACCTAGTATATTAGTCAGCCAAAAGGGTGCTGATGCAAAGTACCAGAAATCTGTTGGCTTTTATAAAGGGCATTTATTTGGGGTAGAAGCTTACAGTCACAAGGGTATAAAGCATAAGTTACTTCCCTCACCAAAGTCTGTTGCCACCTATTGGAGCAAGATGGCTGCTGACATCTGCAAGAGTTCATACTGCCTTCTTCCTCTTACAGCTCTGTGGTCCCAGCTTTTTCCAATATCAGCTGTAGGCTGGGATAAGTCTCATCTCTCTCCCAGGGCTCATTTCTCTCCAGGCTCAGCTGCTCTGTTCTCTCCATAAGGTCAGCTGTAGATTATCAGGCGCTCTCTCTTCCTGGGGCCTCTGCCATGTCTATGGAGCCATCTCTATTCCTCTGTGTTCTTTTCCTGTGTGTTTACTTCCTGGGGCTCCAGCTCAAAACTCCAACTAACTCCTGTGCCTTGTTTTCTCTGAGTCCCTGCCCACCAAGGGGGCGGGGACTCAACATCCTACTGATGTGGCCCAATCATAGCCTTAATCATTATTTAATCAAGTAAAAGTGAAATATCTGAAGATGAAACAATCTAATACACCCAGAGGAAAGACCAGTTTACAAACATAATACAATATCTATTTTCAGAATTCATAAATAATACCAAACTGCTACACTTTGCTTAAAAAATAATGTCTTTCTGTCTGTTTGGTTTTAAGTCCAAATGTCTAAAAAGTTACTCATAAATTATTTCCTAATCTATTCCCACTCCTCTCCCTAGCCTAATCCCTTAGCAAATTTCTCCTAATTTAGTAGTCACCAGATTGACATAACATGCCATGATTGCTCAGACTCTGGGGTCTTTGCATACATTTTGCATACACTGTTCCCTTTGCCTTCATCCTTTTTGCCCATTAATTAATATAACTTTTACAGAGCTTTTTTTAACCTACCAGGTCCAGTTTAGTTGCCCCTTCTGTATGTATTCACCATCTATTTCAGTCTAACATTTTATTTTAAATGAGACTTGTTTTTATTTCACACACTGTATTCTAGGATACATTAGTGCAGAGGCTGTGTCTATCTTATTCACTGTTTATTCCCAAATTGTGGCACATGCTAGGTACTTAATTATTTGAATGAATGACAGATAAAAGATTGTTAAGGGGAACCACAGAATAACTTTAAGCAAGAGAGTGACAGGCTCTCGGGTCAGTCTAGCCTGGATTTGAATCCTATCACTACTTCTTAATATTGTATATATATGGTGAGCCAATTATTTGATCTTAAAAATCACAGTTTCTTTATTTTTAAGATAACCAATAATGACATTAATAATGAAATTTTTGTTTGTGTTTTAGGGCATTATAAACACAAATTTTCACTAAGCTGGAACCGTATGAGAGGTAGACATGTTAATCAGATATATGGAAATCAAAATATCACATTTCTTGCTGATAAAATTTGTGTTAGTATGTTAGCCAAGCAGCTATATTAACCCCCTGAATTAAGTTTCCCATCTAATCATAGCAATACTATACAAATATGGCATGAATCATCCAAAGAATATTCTCTGCAAACTGGTAGGCAGGTTAATCCCAAAAGAAATGGAGGAGGTTAGTCTAGCAGCTTCAGTACTTTCTACCAAATTCTCCAATCAGAAAAGCTGTTTCTAGTCTACAGGGAGGGAATAAATTGGTGTAGAGAGGCCAGGAATATCGCTATTGGCAGATTTCTTTACTGCAGGAGACATTTGGCAATGTCGGGAGCCATATTTGGTTATCACAACTGGCATCTAGTGGGTAGAAACCAGGGATGGTGGTAAACAGTCTACATTGTACAGGACAGGCCTCCCAAATGTTGATAGTGCCAAGGTTAAGAAACCCTCCTAGACGTAGGTTCTTGTCTTAAATTGCATATTGTTTGATATTAATGTATTTTGGTTAGTATTTGCTTGATATTTTATTTTTTGAGGAGCTTATATAGCTCAATTATTTTCCAAGTACTAAATACTAAGTTGGGAGTTTATTTCATTTCCATTTATGATAATTGCTATATTGGATTTGTTGTTACAATCTTAAATTTTTCTATTTACCTCACTTTTTCAGTACTTTGTTTCTCCCTTTTCTTGCTTTTTATGATTTATTTACCTTTTGTACATTTATCTATGTATTTATTTTCTTATTTTAGTTTTTATTCCCCTTCCAATTCAGAATTATATACTCTATTTCCATTTTTTAACAGTTACTTGAGCATTTTAAATCAATATTCTAACCCCCTTATCAAATATTTCAACTATCACTTTATCTATTATATGATATTCTTATAGTGTTTCAGTTCTATCCTTTTTAAAAACCTTACACTATTATCATCACTATTATTTCATACAGAGAATGCTTGATCCTAGTTATCTAAATTTTAACAAATTCTTTGCTCATCATTTTTTTTTTCTTCCAGGTCCGGTATTGCTTCTTGGATCATTTTTCTTCTTCCCAAAGTACAACATTCAGAAATACCTTTAGTGAAGTTATATGTTGGTGGTAAATGCTCTTAGTTTTTTTTCCTGAAAATGACTTTATTTCATCCCTCATCCCTGAAAGATGGTTTTTACAGAATACATGTTATTGACGGTTATTTTGTTTGATCACTTTAAGGGTATATTTCCAATGTCTCCTGGTTTTCAGTGTTGCTGGGAGTAGTTTGCTAAAAGCCTAATCTTTGTTCCATTGTGGCTGTTCTATCTCTTCACCGTAGTTGTTTATAAAATCTTCCTTTGTTTTATGTTCTGCAATTTAATAGTCTTTTTTACACTTTATGTTTCTTGTATCTATGGAGTATTTTCTTTGATCGGCTCTGGAAAATCTTGAGCTATTATTATCACTTCAAAAATTGCCTCTCTTCTACTCCCTCTATTCTCTCATTCTGAGACTGATTAGACTCATGTAAGAAGACCTTTTCATTCTATTCCCCATATATTTTAACATTTCTGTTTAATGTTCCATTTTCTTGTCTGTTATGCATTTTGACAATTTTCTTCATATCTATCTCATACTTGATAAATTCTGTTTTCCACTGTATCTACTGTTCTTTTAAATCTACCTACTGACCTATTTAATTCACCATTTTTGTACTAATTTTTATTCCTAGAAGTTTTTCTTTTCAAATCCACATAGTCATTTTTGGTCATCTCTTTTTGTTTACTCATTTTTTATTCTATTTTAATTTTTAAAAATATTTCATATTCTTTAAACTCTCTTGTATATATAACAATTTCACTATTTAAAGTCCTTGAGGTCTAAATTGCTGCTAATTTTTTTCTCTGGACACTCATGGTGATTTGTTTTCTTGTTATTTCAGTGATCTAGTGTTGTGAGCTCTTTTACTTTCTTTTAACCTGTGAGAATCATAAGGTACTAAATTGGAGATACTTTCCTCCAATGAGGATTTGCATGTGCCTCTAGTGGAAGCCAGGATGGGTAAAGACCTGCAACCTATTTCATCCCCTTCAAGAGTCTTGATTTAATGCCATAGCCTCGGAGTCAACTTCAGTTTCATCTGAATTAATCAACAGGAAAGGGAAGAGAAGAGGCTGGGGGACAGCAGAACACCAGAAGCCCCATAACCTATTATGTGTATTCCAGACTGCTGAAAGTTTGTGCACTATTCCTAGGCAAGCAAAAATATTACAGATTTCTCCTTTGCCATGATCTGTGGACATAGCTTATGAGCAATGGGTTAGAGATGGTTATATGGAACATTTAGGCACGTGGACTTGAGAGAGTCTCAGCATGGTGCCATTTCACCTTCAGATTGACACTCCTGCTTCCAGTGAATAAAGCTTTCTTTTTTCTTAACTATTTTTTGGTGCTTCTACTCTACAGTGAAGAAAGTCTTTGTAGGTATATCAAAACCCAATATCAAGTGTATTTTCGGTTAGAAAATGGTTATATTTTATTGATGTCTGAAATATCTATAAAGCAAGAGCCTTTTTACCTATAGATAACTGAATGTAACTCAAATAGATATCAATTTTAAGAATTGTCATTGTTTGATGACTGGTGGCTTCTTGCAATGCTTTGAGTTGTTGTTTTTATTCAATCCTTCAAAGAGCAGTTACTAGATATAAAAATGGGCAAATTTCCTTGCTATTTCAGGAAAGGAGTTAAATCATCAATGGTGCTTGAAGAAGTTCATGGAATCAAAGGCTCATCTTTTTTCGCCCCCCCCCTTTTTATTTTTTAAAAGATACTTCGATTACATAAATGTTACAGAGAATATATAGGGGATTCCCATATGCCCCGCTCCCCACATCTCCCACATTTTCCCACATTAGCAACATCTTTCATTAGTGTGGTACATTCATTGCAATTGATAAACACATTTTGGAGCATTGCCATTAAACATGGATTATAATTTACATTGTAGTTTACACTCTCTACCATTTGACTCTGTAGGTTATGGCCGGATATATAATGACCTGTATCTGTCATTGTAATGTCATTCAGATGATTCCCAAGTCCTGAAAATGCTCCCCTATTACACCTGTTTTTCCCTCTCCCTAACCCCAGGACATCCATGGGTCATTGCCTCCACAACAATGGTATTTTTTTTTCCGTTGCTAGAATCACAAGTAGCCTATAGTAGAATACTAGTAAGTTTATTTTAGTCTGTAGTTCGTTTCCCAGTCCTGAGGACTCTGGGATGGTCATGCCCACTCCACCATTAATTGAGGCGGGCTTCGATCCCATACATCCGATAGATGGGACTCTCTTGCTTCCACTTGTAGGCACTCTTGGTTTGTTGATATGTTGTTTGCCCATCATCTCCTCTCCGTTAGTTTTCCTGGGTGAGTACATTGAACTGGAGAGTAGGTGTTGCAACTCCATTGAGATTCAGGGCTCAGCTGGCACATGGACAACCTAAAGATTTAAGTCTCTTGGATGTACACCTACCAACTCTAGTGCTAATTATAGGTTTGAATAGAAGAACAGAAAAGTCATGCATAGGGAAATCACTGCTGAGTCTAACTCAGTCACACTGGGGAATATAAATACCAGATTAGGGCCCACTGGCAAGGGGCCAAATTCCTGAGCAGTCTGCCCTGATAATAGTGTCTGAATGTCTCCATATCCTGAGGAGCTTTGCTATTTGTGGTCGTATCTACATTGGCTGTCAATGAGATCCTGTTGAGATGTGTGTAAACACTACCCCTGGGATGCCCTCTAGACTCACTTTGAATTCTCTTAGCCATACACACTCATTTATCTTTAGCTTTTCCTCCTTTTGGTCAAGGTTTCGTTTTTTTTTTCCCCAAGATACATTGCTTGTTGGTACTTGGTAGCAATCCCTTGGTGAGAGGGAGGCTCATCCCCAGGAGTCATGTCCCACACTGGAGGGAAGCTATTGCTTTTATATGCTGAGTTCAGCTTAGAGAGAGGAAAGTCTCATCTTATGGATACATTGTATTGGAGAACCAGCAGAGCACTTGAAATCAGGAGACAGGGATTCAAATCTTAATTGTGTCAAGTGTTATCTGAGTGATTCAGTTTCCATTACTGATGAAACAAATCTTCTGTAATAGATACATCTCCTACACCTAAGAACACTAAGCTTCCATGATTTGAGAAAGAGTCATCTGCTGGTTATTTAAATCACAATTTCGTAAATATGCTTGATCACCAGAATCCCTGGGAGCTTTCTTAAAATGTTGGTTCCCAGTCCCCAATGGTAAAAAGGCTGAATCATTTGGTGTTGACTAAAACAATAAAATATTTAGAAGTAAACTTTACCAAGGACCTATAAAGGACCTATATTCAGAAACTATAAAACATTGCTAAAAGAACCCAAAGATGATCTAAATAAATGGAAGGATATTCCATGTTCATGGGTTGGAAGACTAAATAGCATTAAGATGTGAATTCTACCCAAACTGATCTACAGATTTAAATAATTGTGATAAAAATTCCAATATCCTTCTTTGTAGAATTGGAATTGCCAATTATCAAATTTACCTGGAAGGGTATGGGTACCTGAATAGCCACAAATATCTTTAAAAAGAAAAACAAAGTTGTAGGATCCTCACTTCCCAACTTTAAAGCAAAGTATCTAGCTATAGTAAAAACAGTATGGTACTGGCATAAAGATAGACATGTTAACATATGAAATCATATTGAGAGTTCAGAAATATACCCTCACATTTATGGTGAAGTGATTTTTGACAAGGCTGTCAAACCCACTAAGCTGGGTCAGAACAGCATATTCAACAAATGGTGCTTGGAAAACTGGATATCCATAACTAAAAGAAAGAAAGAGGACCACTACCTCACATCTTATACAAATATTAATTCAAAATGGATCAAGGACCTAAATATAAAAGCTAAAACCATAAAACTCCTAGAAGATAATGTAGGGAAACATCTTCAAGATCTTGTGGTTAGTGGTGGTTTCTTGGACCTTATACCCAAAGCACAAGCAACAAAGGAAAAATTAGATAAATGGGACTGCCTTAAAATTAAACACTTTTATATTTCAAATGATTTTGTTAAAAGGTGAAGAGGCAGCCACTTCAATTGGAAAAAATCTTAGGAAACCATATATCTGACTAGGGATTGATTTCCATGTTATATAAAGAGATCACACAACTTAACAACAAAATGACAAACAACCCAATAAAAAAATGGGCAAAAGATGTGAATAGATGTTTTTCTGAAGTGGAAATACAAATGACCAAAAGACACATGAAAAGATGCTCAACACTACTAGATATTAGGAAATGCAGATCAAAACTACAATGAGCGATCATCTCACACCACACAAAATGGCCATTATTAAAAACAAAACAAAACAAAACAGAAAACTACAAGTGCTGGAGAGGATGTGGAGAAATAGGAACACTCCTTCACTGTTCGTGTAAATGTGGAATGGGGCAGCCTCTGTGGAAGACAGTTTGGCGGTTCCTCAGGAAGCTAATTATAGAAGTGCGAGATGATCTGGCAATTCCACTACTAGAAATATATTCAGAAGAACTGAAAGCAAGGACACGAACAGATATTTGCACACTGATATTCATAGTGACGTTATTCACAGTTGCTAAAAGAAACAACCGAAGTGACGGTCAATAGATTAATGGATAAACAAGAGGTGATATATTCAAATGATGGAATATTATTCAGCTGTAAGAAGAAATCAATTGAGGAAGCATATGACAACAAGGAGGAACTTTGAGGACATTATGTTGAATGAAAGAAGCCAGATACAAAAGGATGTATATTGTATGGTCTCACTGATGTGAACTAAAAACAATGAGTAGACTTATGGAATTGAAATGTCGCTTGGTGGGAGATGGAATGTGGGTTGAGAAGGGGGAGATGATGCTGGATGTATGTAGAATGTTTAATAAAGTCAGTTGTAAATATATTGTAATGGATGGACTTTATGGTAGCATATTCTAATGAGTATAACAAACTGTTGATTTATGGATGTGATTGAAACGAGTTGTCTATGGAGGTTAATGTTAGTTGGAGGATGTCTGGAGGATAATATAGAGAATGTAAAACATTTTGGTGGGAGATGAGGATTGTGGTTAATAATATAATTACAGGAATGTTCTTCTACTACAAGATATTAAGAATTGGGAGATACATGGCAAAAATAAAACTAATGTAATTTATAGACTATAGTTAATAACAACCTTGTAATGTTTTGTAGCAAAAGCAAAGAAGGTACTATATTAATGCTAAAAGTGAAAACAACAATATGGGGGTTTGGTTTTGTGAGGTATGACTATAATTAGCATTTTTTTCTCTTCTTCATTCTTTTCATTAATAGGGAGACCTTGGCTCTGTCATTTAACTAATCTGTGTTCTTCTGTGTATCTTTCTGAACACTGGAGTAACAATTGAATTAGTTGTTGGAATTAGATGAAATAAAAGTGCCCAGACTGAAATTTTTTAGGGTAATTGCTTCCAAAATTTGCTGAGTTGCCTGTTGTCTGTTATTTTTTTTTTTTTTTTATGAATTTGAAATAAAGTTTGAATTTAAAAATTTGTAAATCACCACTGCCTTGAGCTAACATGTATTAACATTTTTGAATGTTTATTTTTCAATTTTCTGGATAAATATGTATATATGTGTGCAAATACATATAAATATATATGTAAATATATATGTATATATGCACAAAAACTTTCATAATCTTAAAGAACAAATTATCTATCTATCTAGCCATCCACCCAATTAGGTTTTTATTGCATTCTATTTTTTTAATTTAAATATTTCTAATATCATTAAAAATTCTTCAAAAACAGGGTATTATCACTTTCATTTATGTGTAGGAAAAGTATTATCAATTTAATTTCTACTTTTTATCATTGTTTCTAGGTTTTCACAATTACAAACCAAAAGAATGTAATATCCTTGTATGTAAATAGTAGTTCCCAATTTTTATTATATCCTTAGTAAAGCACCTTTTATATAGATTCGCTATTTTGGACGACTACACTAAATTGAAGAGACCATATGAAATGTGGTCAAAGATTGAGCTAAGGTTGGCAAAGTAATGACGATTAGAAAGATGAGAATTAATTGTCCCACGGTGATATGGAAGTGACTTAAGTATTACTAATTGTACCCTAGATTTATAGGCCACATTGAATAGATAAAGAAGGTATAACTAGTTGGGAAGATAAAAACTGTATATATAATAATATCAAGCTTTCTGGCACCTTTTCTGTGTGGTTCTTTGTGGCAACTACAGGGATTTTCAATAATTTGTTGAAATCAGTGACTGGGATGGCCAAGGTTTGGCAAACACTAGTTTTGAAGAAACTTTGATAGTATTTTCTTGTGGCAGACTCATTCAAAGAACTCTAGTAGCATTTGGGTATATTCAGGTGGATTGTTGAAAATAGCTGATTTTAGATATGAAAACAGATTTTAACAATCTCATTGAGCACTGTCTATGCTTCTGCGGTAAATTTCAAATCTGACTGTTTAGCTCTACTGTGAATTATCTGAAACTCCCTCCTCTACTTTTCATTTCTTAATATTTACCTGCATTTACATTAATCTCTCAATTGTTTTTTCTCAAATTAATTTATCTTTATTACAATATTAAGGACTTATGTTTGAATTGGTGACTCTCTGGAAGGAGGGACAAATGATCCTCTCTACCCATCCCAGAACTTGCCTCTTCCTGCCAATTTCCATCTCTGTCTACCCTCCCACATACACAAACACACACATGCATGAACATATAGGTGCATGTGCACACACATGTGCTCCCACATACAGACACACACATTGTATCCAGTGTGTTAAATATCAAGATGGTTGGGGAACACTAAGTTATGAACTGAAAACCAATGTCTCTTAAACCTACCTTATTGAGACAGACCTATAACTGGAGCAATTACATAAAAATAATTTTGGCCTTAAAATGAGAATAAGTGGGCACCATATAAAGTAGACTTAAAATGGTGAACCAAAAATAAATTGTTGGTTCTTATAAACACTTACTAGGACAGAGAACTTGGTTTGAATAGAAAACTGAAGCAATGGGGTAAAAGGAAATAAATAAAAGAGGAGACAAATTAAATGAATGCTAGGCCAGCAGGTTAAAGATAATTGCATTTCATTTTCTGTGTAAAGGTCTCATATTCATTCTGAGCTGAGCACTTGTCTGTATTCCACGTGCTTGGCTGATATAAGCAGAGAAGAGGGTACCCTGGATGGGCCATCCATTAGCAGCCTATTTGAATTATGAATGTGGCTGGGCTCAGTTGATTGAAAGCTGAAAATTCCAGTTCTTTGAGATGAGGAAACTTTGGAACCAGTGGGCTTTCATTTATCTTCAACTCAGTTGTCAGATAGCACACTGGCCACAAGGCAGCTTTATTCCAAATTGCATGGGCTTTCTCCTTGTTCCTTCTCTTCAACTTCTCTGTCAACCTACTTGACAGAGGAAGGAGATACATCTATTATAAAGAGATCAGTTTGGGGTTTTAATTAATTCCTTATTTCTCTTTGGTGGACAAAACAGTGAAATTTCAGGTCCAATCCTTTAATAATGAACTTTCAGATCCAAAATAACTTTTTCGTTTCAGAGTCAAAACAAAGTCCAGAGAATTTTAGGTGACTTTTGTCTAAAGCCAAAGAGCTAATTTGGAGCAGAGCTGGAGTTGAGCCTTCTTACCTCTAGCCTAGCGCACATTCTGTCCTAGCATAATGGCACCTCTAGTGCATCTGCTGAAAAGAGAATGGCACTTATTGTAGTAATTCAAAATTTCGAGCACTGCCACCAGTTAATAATGACTGCCAGTCTGAATTCAAGTAAGTGATCCCAGCAATAAAAAGTTATAAAACCCTGTTATCTTATTTCCAATAGCCTATCAAAAAGAATTCGAAGCTGCTTTTCTATTAGCAGTAGCCCACAAATTATAAATACCATGTCACAAGTATATTTTCTATTCTTGAAAGATATATGGCAAATTTATGTAATCATGTTCTTGCTTCCTTTTAAAATCTCATTTTACTCTAAAATACTTCCCTCAAGATGCAGTGGCTCCACTCTGCCTTCCCCATGTAATTATCTCTCATTACCAAGTGAGGGCCCTCAGGCTGACTCCTTGTGCCACTTATGGGATTTTGGACTCCAGCCACTCTGTGTTCTCACACCAAAGAAACACCGAGGCAGGGATTTCACTAAATTTCAAAAATGTTGAATCCATTTGAATACTGTTCTTATCCTTCTGGATCCAATCCATTTTATTCATCTCTTCCCTTTAGCTTGCAGGAAATGGTCTTTGCCTCTTTTTCAAAATAGTGACAAAATAAAAATTCCTAGCAGTTATGGACTTAAAAACTTGGAGCAAGAATTTAACAATCTTCTTTTTCATTGCAATTTTTCCAAGTTATCAATCTAGTTCAAAGTTGTTTAGATAGTTTGTATATTTTCTTTGAAGAGGCTTTATGATCTTTGACTGTAAATGAAGGTGTGAAGTATTCTATCAATCCAACTTAAAATGAATTATATTTTACTGTTATAGGTGACATATTTTTGTATGTTGTATGACATTAAATGAGGTAATGTATTTTGATAGCACTGAAGCCACTTTGTCTCAGTAAATCAAGTACTTAGAAAAATACATTAAGTCTATCATGCCTCATGAAGTTGCCAGTTAAATTTAGTAAATAAGCACTGCATGCAATAGGATTATAATGAGCAAATGCCTAAACATACCCTTGAGCGACAACTAACTCACACAAAATGATTTGGACATTGAGAAAATCAAGATTATGTTATGCTCACTAATACAACCATTTTAATATGAAGTAATATTTCTAAATTCTACAAACCTGAATGAGTATATCCAAATGATTCTCGATATATGGAGCACTTTCCTGTCATTGTTGGATTTCCACTTCCCAGTTTGCCTCTCTCTTCTTTTTCTTCAAACCCTATTAGCTGCCCAAACCCCAATGGCTACTTAGTTAATTCTTAGTCATACTTTGTGTCTCAGCATTTTATATTTTATTATAATTGCCTGTTAAATAGTGGACACTTGTCAATTGAATGAGATTGGCATTTGTCAAATGAATGAGCTTAGCATTACCATCCTAAGCTCTAACCTTCATGAAGATGGGGACCATGTCTGTCTGTCCACTGTTATATTTCTAGGGCTGAGCACAATGTTTGATGGGGGCTCAGTATCTATTTCTTGCTGAATAATTGACTAATGGTATTTTTCAGGACAGATGTTCATAACTTATCAACTTTATGATGTAAAATATAAATTAACTGTATCCTTATTAAACCTTTAAATATTTTCTAAATTGTGTTTTTAAGGGAAATATTTGCCAACATTGCCAAAATATGCTTGAGAATATCCCCAAATGGCTCCTATATGCCAAATGTGTGTGCCTTACAGTTAATTGGTTATCTTGAATTACACATAACTTCAAAACACTGACTGGGAATTTGGTGAAAATAGCAGATGAACTTTACAAAAATCAAAAGGAAATGACTGATAGAGACACTCAACCTCTTGATCCAAAAGAATAAATTTCAATCCCAACCCTGGACATTGCTCATGAAATGTTAACCAACTGCCTCAGATCACTGGAGTTTTAAGGCTTCTTGTGCTGTAACAACTACAAAAAATATGAGGGAAATGGTGACCTTAATGCCTCAGAAGAAGTAAAGTACACCCAAAGACCACATAGGTATTGCTTAAAGTTAGCACCTAAGTCATATATTAAAATATTATATGCATGTGCTAGCAATCTTTGAATTTGTCTTGATCCTTGTTATTTATTTAATTACTCTAAAGGTTGGCATATTACATTAATAAAAAGAATTATTGAACAGTAGAAGTTTTTCAATGTAGTTGCTCATTAATTCTTATTAAGGGCTAATGCATGTATGCTCTAATATCTATTAATTTAGTTCTGTTCAGAAAATTAGGAATGTGGGGTGGCATTCTAAAGAATATTTTTACCACATCATTATTGATTCATTAAGTTATTCATTCAAAAGTATTTACTGAATGTTTGCTGTGTGTCAGGTGCTGGGTTTTGTGCTGAGGCTAAATCAGTGACATGGACAGGCATGCTTTCCCATTCTCAGGAAGTTTTCATTTTAGCGAATGGGAAGGGAGAGAAGGAGACAATAAAAAGATCATTAAAGGAGCAAGGTGATATGTGCTATGAAGTTAGCAAAGCAAGGTGATGTGAAAAAGAGTGAAACACAGGTGCAGGTTCTTCTAGTTGAGCTGTGCAGAAAAGGATGTCTAAAGTGGTGACGTTTGTTCTGACAGTTAAATAACAACAAGAACCCTGAGGACACGGTCTTCTAGGCAGAGCTAAAGGCCATAAGGCAGAAAGGATCTTTGCAGAAATTTATGAGAAACAAAATTAAATGTTATGTGTCTAAACATAGTGACAAAAGACAGCATAGTAATAGTGAAGTCAAAGAGCTCAGCTGGAGACAGGACAAAGATTTGGATTTCAGTCTAAGAGCAATGGGAAGCCATTGGAGGTCATTGGTATGTTGTGTGGTCTTGGTGGTAGTGGTAGTTCCTTTACACTCTTGGACCTCATGCACCAAAAGTTGGATTAATCATAATATTTAGAAATCAATGTGAACAAACATTCTCTTTCAATTAATTTATTGATTATCATTCTACTCCAATTTCCCTTCTAATTCTCCTCCTGGTAGGGTCTCCCACTCTAATTCTAAAATTGTTTGGTAGTTTCTTGTAAACTACCAATCTCACCCTTATGACCCAGCAATCCCACTCCTAGGAATCTACCCAAGAGAAATGAAAATGTATGTTCATAGAAAAATCTCTATGCAAATGTTTATAGTAGCTTTATTAATATTCACCAAAAATTGGAAACAACCCAGATGTCCTTCAACTGGCAAATGTATTATCAATGCCCTTCAGCCACATACCACTAGGAACACACCTGTAGTTGAACAAGTTGGGTTTATTACTCAGTACAGTGAGGGAGAATGTCACCACAGGGAACTCTGAGTTATCTCTTCTAGAGGGTGTTAGAAAGAAGCTATTATATGATTTGGTCTTTGGTTAAGTAATTTTGGGGAGGGTCTAAGGAAACAGAAGTTCTCTCTAGGTTGGGTATTTTAAGAAACTGGGGGACAATTCTGTGATTGGGTGTCTCAATAAATCTTATCTATAGGGAAGGCAGACCAGGGCAAAGCGAAAAACAAGTGATAAAGTAGCAGTTACTCCTTTAGTGAGAGAGCAGAGGTTTTGTACTTTGTGGGTTGCACAGTGACTATGTCTGCAGTGGATATTCTGTGAAATATCTTATGTTTAACAGGAGAGCAACATGGCTTATCTGTAAACATTAGCAAAGTATGGAACTGTGGTGGTGGACCTACGGTCCTACGCATTTATCAAAACTCATACTACTGCCTATTACAAAAAGTGGTTTTTATTTTTAGTATAAGCAAACTTGTAAAACAAGACAAAAACCAGGATTGTGTGTTTGTGTGTTGAGGGAGGTAATAGGATGCAGACTGTGCCCAGTGAATAGAATGGTAGTATATATGAATCACCTAAGCACACCTAAGCAGATGGGGAAGAAGGAATCTGACTTTAGTAACTTGGAAAACATTGTTTTGAATGGATACTGTAAGGCTAAAGACAAAAAGAATTGCATATAAACAATGTAATGTACCCTAGTTTGTAAATACGTTTCTCTAGGGACTATAGGTTAGGAGTTATGAAATTGCTTTATTTGTATACTAGGATTGAATAAATAAGTACATTTATTGTAGATACTTAGAGGGAAGTTTATCACTGTTGGAGAGATAAGTTACAGATAAGGAAAGGGAGAAGGCTAGAATAAACCTTGTCATGCTGGATTGGAATGGAGGTTATCAATATGGATTCATTTTATTAAAATTTATATATAAGTTATAAAGAGACAGATAAGTAGATACAGAAATAAATATAGATGTGTGTCTGTGCATAAGTTAGTATACATACATATGTTTCCTCACCCTATCTACTGAGATGGGCTTAAAGTAATGACACCCCAGTAGTTATGTGCATACCTAGAACCCAGATCCTGGTTTTTAAATATTATCCTACAATAAAGATGATAGAACTCTTTGGAGAATTGGTTGATTCCAGGACTAGGGCAGGAAAAATACAAGATGATCCTGGAGCATCTTTTGGTGCTTAAAAATAAGGAAGTACTTAAAAAATAAATAAAGGAGACATATTAAAAGGACACAAGAACTAACCTGAATCACAGAAACTTGGTAAAGGGTATATGTGAACCCTCTGTACTATTTTTGCAACTCTTCTTTAAATCTAAAACTCTCTTTCTCTCTCTCTCCTCCCCACTCACTCTCTGTCCCTCCCCCCACCCCATATATGTATATGTATTTGTTTATTTGTCTATAAAGGAATTGAAACCAGGAAACAGACTTAGAGTTCCAAGAGCCAAGCTGATTAGTGAGTGCACCTGGGTCCTGAGGGAATGAAGAGAAGTCTCTGATAGGCAGTTTTAGTAACTAATGGGAGCCAACATTTCTGAACACTTTTCTACATGCCAGGTGCTTCAGCTCATGTAGCTCTCATAACAACCATATGAGGTAGATATCATTATTTTCCTTCTCTAAACACGGGAAACTAAGGGTCAGAACATTTAAATAACTTACCTAAGATCACATGGCAGTTAAGAGGAGCTTGCATTCAAACCCAATCCGCCTGACTCTGGAGTCAGTACTGTCAACACGGTCTGTCTGAATTCACAGTGATTAGGAAGAAACCCCCAGACTTCCTTTCCCAGGGAATGTAGAGAGATATTGGTCTGTGCATTCCCTCAAAGTTCACATTTTAATAGATTCTTCACCCCTCCAATGGTTTTGGTTCATGTTAACTACCACATCAATTTATAGGTTATTGGTACTTATGTAGTATGTAGCAGTAAAGATACCAAAATTCTTCATGAGATTTTTAAAATTGTATTAGCTCAGTGAAATATACTATTTTGAACCCACAATATTGATTGTGATAATCAGGGTGCACCAATCCTGGAACCAGTAGACCAAGTCCTAGAGGACTTCTAAGTGCAGAACATTATGAAGCAAACATTGTAAAAATTACTGAAATTAATCTCTGAAAAACTATGCACATTCTGCAAACTTCTTCATATACAATGAACTATTAAAGATATAATAAAATTATTCTGAAATTAGTGTTCATTTTTGTCTTCACTAGCCTTAATTTTGCTCAAATTGTTTAGCTAAAAAATATTTCAATTCTTCTCTACTTAAGGTTGTTTTCCAGGTCTCCTAGACATGTTAATGTGTGCTGATATGTCTATTTTTGCTTTGGACTCTTATTACCAAATCATAGTCTTTGCATGAACACTTGCTCAGAGTACAGATTTTAGTATTGATTATTTTACAATTGATTTCTCTTGAAGCTTTTGCTTCCTCCCATTAACTATGTCCCCAGGCAATTTTAACTTGAGATATTAGTTTTAATCATTAAATGACCCCAAATAAATGAGATACCCATGCTTTGCAAAATGTTTGCTGCAGTTTCTTGGAATAGCTTTTTCTTTTCAATCGACTCAGTAATTAAGCATTAGGAAATGTCGTAAGCCTTCTTTGGCTTTGGTACTGAAAGAAGAATAGCTGGTTTGATGATAAAAATTACTGATTGTTTTACTTCCCATGCTACACTGGTGACCTGACCTCTGTCCCACGATTTCATAAACTACAGTTCAGCTACTTAACTATTTCATACCCGATATGTATTTGGGTTGCTCTAGTGTGGTTTAGAGCAGTAGTGGCAAATAGACCCTAGTCCAGGCTCTAGAGACAATGAATGGCAAGATCTATTGTGATGTCAGCAATGGCTGGGGGGTGGGGGTGGCAAAATGGCAATCTGAATGTATGAGCTGTCCTTGAAAGTATCCAGAAATTTTCTATTTTCTTGTTTTAAAAACTCCCTTTAAAATTTTTTAACAGGACTTAAACTTTATGGTATAAACATCAAACGTTTTATTACATAGTTTGAAA
Organism: Cabassous unicinctus; assembly: GCA_029593785.1. Taxonomy (NCBI): domain Eukaryota; kingdom Metazoa; phylum Chordata; class Mammalia; order Cingulata; family Chlamyphoridae; genus Cabassous; species Cabassous unicinctus. The sequence continues at coordinate 71,187 of JAQZBX010000520.1, read as the reverse complement.
TTTGAGTTCTCTCATAACAAAATATTTTTACTGAGCTGTGAAAAACATAAGTTTAGGAAATGTTGAGTCAGTTGTCTGGGTCAGTCTTTGAACCATGCTTGCTGCTGTTAATAGAGGGACTGAAGACCAATTATCACCTCAATGAGGGCATGTCAATCTGTCAGCCACAGCATGGTTCATGGAACATATCCACATCTATAAAAAGAAAGGGGGAAAAAAAAGTCAAAGCTGACCAGCATGTGTACATTCTTTACCAATCTCCAAGAAGGGGAAGGGGTATCAGTTTCTTTTTGTAACAATGATCTACCCCCATCTGATCCTCTAATTCTGCTCTTCTTCCCTATGGAGGGTGCTCCTTTCATCTTCCTGATTTCCTTCTCTCTGAATTTCCCCAACAGCACTGATTTCTGCTGATTTAGACTGACGTTATTTTTTAGCTTGAACGCTAAAACAGGGTTTAGTTAATTCATTTTTCGATATGTGATGGAAGTGTGAATATAGACAATGTGAATCAAGCTAGTACAGGCATTGCAGACCCTCAGATGAACATAATGTAATAAGAAAGCAACCTAGGGAACATATTATAGTTTACTATGCCATTTCTTTTCTTTCCTTTCTTTTTTTTTTTTAAGGAAAAAAACCATGTAGTTACTGATTAACTCTCTCATATCACTCTCATAAATTCACTACTCTCAGTGAACTTACCCATAAATACTGCTTGGAGTGCTCAGTCAGTAAATCTAAAATGGTCTTAGTGGGAAACAATAACTGTTTCAATTTTGAAAGCTCCCAAAGATTTTCAGTCTTTTAATTGTTACCACTGTTTGCTAAAACAATCATTAGAAAGTTCTGTAAGGTATGTTAAGGGCCATTTATTTTCATTTTATGTTTCATATTCTTTACCACAATCATAATAATCAAGCCTCGGTTTGAATCCTAGCTAAATGACCATGGGTTGTCTCTTAAGTTCTCAGGGTCACGGTGCATTTTAAGGCTGTTTATGAGGTTCAAAAGAGTTTATGGATATAAAATAATGGGATTGATATGGCTTGGTGGCTAATGACCTAGACTCTTGATTCAGTTAGGCCTTATTTGAATGCTAGTTTCATAACCTGCTAGCTGTGTGTCTGGGGCAAGTTACTTAGTATCTTTAAAGCTCAATTTCCTCTTATGTAAAGGTAGGACAACAGTAATCCCTTACACTATAGACTGTCATGTAGATGAAATAACTTAATAAATTACTTAACACAGTACCATAGCAAAAATTCAGAAAAAGAGCAATAATAATACACACCCCAAAAGGTACTTGTGAGGATTTCATGAGCTCATTCATTCATTCTTAGCATGGTCCCAGGCATATTGTAACAACTCAGTCATGCTGGCTATTGATACCATTATTGTAGATATCAAAACCTTAAGGGAGTATAAATGATTCAGCCATTTCCTTAATACTATAGTTGTAATAGCCTGGAATGCCTAGCCCGAGCCTATGGTTTCTCTTTTGGCATACTGATTTTCCACACCACTTTCCTCTTTGCCAGTTGTCGCTTCAGAAAATTTCAGTGACTCTGTCTTGCTTAAATAATTAAATCTAAGTTCTTAGAGACAAACTCATGAATTGATTCAAGTGGCAATGGAATTAGTTTCAGAAATTCTGGTTCTGTCATGAATTAGCAATAAGAATCATGTGATAATTATATGTTTTGCTTTCTCTATCTAAGCTTCAGTTACCTCATCTTTAAAGCAGGACAGCAGTAGTCCTTACCCTGTAGATTATTGTAAAGATGAAAGGAGATAATAAAGTGCTTAAGCTACTACCTGTACATAGTAAGTTTTTGGCAAAAGCTAGCTCATTTTATCTTATTATTAGATAATGTAAATTATTAGAATAATATTATGTATATACTCTTCAAGTCCTCCATTTTGTCCCATCCACTCTTCAGTTTTTTGGCTGTCCTCTGGAGCAACATTGGGTCAGTTTATGTCCCAACCTTGCTTGAATCTCTGGTTCAAGTCTTGTTTGAATTAAGCTAAAATAAAGCACAGTTTAAGAGTTGAAATGGTCTCCTGGAGTGTTTTCTCTAGGGCTGTTACTACTTGACCACTCAAAAGAGCTCAACAGCAAGTACTTCTTGGACATCAATTGAAGAAAAAGGTCCAGCTGGGGTAAGTAAACAGAGGTTTTATTTTGCAAAGATTTACAGTATGAAATATTAAACTCTATTTAGATCAGAGAAGTATAACAAGGATCCAAAAACCACTGTGTTGGCAAAGTCTTTATGGGAAAGAACATTCATTGGGGAAGATCAAGAAAACATATCTTTAGGAGGCATTCACCTGGAATCAAGGGACAGGCTTAATAAGGAATTACGGTCATTCATGACATGGTCCTTCTTTCCTTCCTTCATTTCCCCTGCTTTCTTAAGTCTCCTGTGTGTTGGGCCTGAAGCCAGTCAGAGTAGGGTTTGCATATTGGCCCTTCACTTACTAGTTCTGTGATCATGAACAAGTTATTTAACCTCTCATATTCTCTATGAGTATAAATTAGGGATAACAGTAGTGCCTATCTTAAACTATAATGGGAAATTAAATGAGAAAAATGTATATAACGTGTATTTCAGGATCCTGAAACCAGTCTCCCTAATTCTCTATTTTTCCCTTCCAGCCTAACCTATGTTCTTCTGTCAGATATATAATCTTAACACATAAATTCCACTCATATCATTCCCCTTCTCACAAAACTTTAGAGGTTGTCTTGTTGTACTGATTTGAGTGCTTTATTATGGCTTTTCCAAGGCTGCTAGAGGACTTTGAGATTCTTGCCTTCCCCTATGCACACTTTGTGTCCTGTCTGCCATTATTAATCTTTTTGGATTGCATGCTGACTCCTAAGCAAGCTTCCAAATCTCACAGCTCCATGCTTTTGTTTACATCATTGTCTCTAGCTAAACTTCCCTATCTCCTTGCCAGCAGTTGAAATTCTTTCTACTATTCAAAGTTCAATATTAATGCCACCTCCTTCATAGAATAATTCAAGGGTCTGACAACAAAATTATTTCCTCCCTTCAGTATCTCTATAACTACCTGTATAGATTTCCTTTAGTACAATTTCCTTGCTCAGCCTTATATTTTTCTCTCATCCCCTTACCTAGATGATGAGTGAGATCTTAGAGGTAAATACCTGTGACTCACTCATTTTTTTAAAAATATTTTTTTCTTTGTTTTTAAAGGAGCTTTAGATTACATACATGTTTCATTGAAAATATAGGGCATTCTCATATACTCCACCCTCTCCCCTCCTACACTTTCCCCCATTAACAACATCTTTCATTATTGTGGTACAGTTGTTACAATTGATGAACACATATTGAAGCATTGTTACTAACCATGGTCTATAGTTTACGTTTTGTTTTACACTTTGCACCGCACAATTTTATAGGTTTTGACAAAATGTATAATGGCTGGTATCTGTCATTGTAATATCATGCGGAACAATTCCAATGTCTCAAAAATGCCCCATGTTACCCTTATTGTTCCCTCTCCTTTCCCTCAGAACCTCTGGTGACCACTGCCTTTATATCAATATTACAAATTCTTTCATCACTAGAATAATAATAAGTCTACTTTAGTCTGTAATTGCATTCCCTCAAGATAGAGGAACGAACAAACATAAGGGGGGAATGCAACTATAGACTCATTCATTTTTAATCCACTTTGGATGGCTCAGTGTATCTCAAGCAACACACACACAGACAATTGATTTGTTAATCAAATGGAATAATTTAATTTGAACATGCTGCTGTGTATGGGGGCAGGGCATAATACAGTATGTGTAGAATCATGAAAATAAGTATGACTGAATTTTTCTAGGTGTTGCCAATTCTCATTTACTTTCACAATAGTTGGCAGGTAGCAGACTCATTAGACTAATTTTCAAGATGTGAATTGACTTTTTTTATAAATGAGCATCAGTATGCTTTATAGTGGGTAACTGTGTTAAAATGTTTTCTGTATTCTGCATATAGTCAGAGAAATGATCATTGAAGGTAATGGAGAGTAGATAATAATTTTAATTCTTTTCTATTTATTCTCCACATGATAGTTTGTAAGTAGAGCTACTGGTAGGACAATCTAGTATATAGAAAAATCATCTCCATATTTATGGCTCCTTTATTTGAAGAAGAATCCTGTTAAAGGAAACTGTAAAATATATTCAATATCCACATTTTACTGAAAAAGGAAAAAAAGACACACACACTCACACGTGCACACACACACAACATTTGGTGATTTTTGAATTTTAATCAGTCTATAATGTGGTGGGCATGCTAAGGCAAGGTGAACAGATACTGCTTCCTTAATTTCCAGTTTCCATTTCCAATGCCTTTAAATTAAATGAGCATATCACAGACTATCAAAAATCATTTTGTATTTATTTCTAAACAAAAGACAATAGCAGTTAATAGCATTAGGTCATGGCCCGATTGCAGCTCTTGCATGGTTATAGAATGTGGTCTTGAGTTCTAGGCAAAATTCAATAAAACTATTATTTTGGGGAAATATAGCTTATAATTTAAGCCTAATTTCTGAAGCACATGACATTATTGGGTCTTAAAAGAGAAAATTTCTTTCATATCCATTAAAAATGAAGCTTCTCTCTATATGTTTGCAAGCTAGTTGGCAAAACACAGTGTAGAACTAAATAAAATCTAGGGAAATGTCTTCTCCTGCTTTCTCTACTAACCTCAGAGTTGGAAGTTTTTGAAAATATTTTCTGGATGACTGTGATCTACCTCTCATTGCTGAGTCAGAATAACTCATAACACCCTATGTTACCCTGCCACTGATCTTTAACCTCAGTGGATAGCTAGGGGCATTCTCTAATCAGCCTCTAATTTTAATAGCATTTACTCTGTGAAATTTGAAATTTTATTTATTTATTTTAATTTTCACAACAACTCCATGAGAGGCCCCTTCTCATATATAACAGAAGTAAAGATGATTTATCAAAGTTAAAAAAAAAAATTACTCGAGGGCAAGGATATGGAGAAATGAGCCCTCTGGATTCCATAGGAAAGCTATAAAATTTTGCTGGGCGATTTGATAAAATCTATTTAATTTAGAAATGTTGATTCTTTTGACCTACATTTCTAACTCTAGTCAGATATTTCCTAGAGAGACCAACCCATAATGATGAATATATAAAATAAGCTAGCTAATTGAAATGTTTGTGATAATGAATGAGTGGAAACAATTTAAATGCCCATTTATAGGGGAATGGTTAAATATGTTAGGTATAATTCTGCAGTGGAGCACTAGGCAGATAAAGTAGATCTTTATGTACCATCTTGGGTGCTTGAGTATTTGAATAATTTCTATTTGTAAAATAATTTAAACAGTTCATGGAAAGGTAAATTTTCCCTTGAGAAACACCTGTGGTACACACTAATATCCATTTGGTGTATAACCTCTCAAACAGTTCTTTATATATCTGCATTATACATCCCCACATAAGTGTAAGAATATTCTTGGTGAGTATGTTTACATTAATGATAGCAGTGATATTGTTTATATAATTCTGCAGCTTGTTTTATTTATTTATTGTGTCTTGAGGCTTCTATATCAAAATATATGTATATTCTTCATTCCTTTTAACCTCTTCATAGTTTTCCAAATGATGAATATACAACAGTTTAAAAACATATACCTTTTTACATGCCTATTTAAGTCCTTCTTCACTAGGTCAGAATTGATTCTAGGGTTTGTAGTGGTATTGAGCCTTCTGAAAATGGAATGTTTGTAAAATAAAGCCTAATAATATTTTGTTGGTAAATATCTAGAGAAGAATTTAAAAGTATGGAGAAAAATTACCAAAATTATTATCAATGGTTACCTTAGGGGAGGATTGAAGGAATTTTACTTCTATATTATGTATTTATGTATAATAATAATAAATTATGCAATGATTTTAGAAGTATGAAAAATGAGAGTGATTTTGCCTTGTTTAAGAAAATATTCTTCCAATATTTTCCAAACTTGTCTAAGAATAGTTTTAAATATACAAAATCCAGATCTACTTATGAAATAAAAAAAATACTATTTTTTTACATTAATAATTCTTCTCTTTGTAACATTTAGTAAAAAGATTAGAAGACTCTTTGCTAGATGCATCACTGCATAACTAGAAACTACATTTCTCAGCCTTCTTGCAGCTAGCTGAAGCCATGTAACAACATTTGGTTCAATGGGATAGGAGTGGAATTGATATGTTTTGGGTCATTTTCTGGTACAATGTCTCTTGCTTTGGCCGTTTTCTTCCCGCCTTAACCATTGTAACAACTGAGACAACCATTGCAGAGCAAGACAAAAAAGTTACTTGTTGGGAGTGACAGGGTTTACTTGCCAGGCTAGGTCCTTAGATGGCAACATGGAACAAAACTATCTAGCTCTCCTAGACTTCTCGCCTACTGTTGGATTTTTATATGTATCTTTCATTTAAACTACTATGTTTTTAAGGCTGTTTGTGGAATATCTTAGTTTATACATTAATTTATAGACTATGGAAACAGAATCTGTTAAGGAGGGCATCAGGATATGCATTTTTTTTGGTAAATGTCTTAGTTGATTTTTGTATTCAGGCAAAAACTATACTGTAATTTTTAAAATGATTCCCTCACCACTAGGTAAATGGATAGCTATAGTCACAGTCAATGGTGGGTTATTTCCTAATTATGGTAATACTGCCAATTCTAAGTAAGAGAAATTTTGGTAGCACAAGTCAAAAATATACACATATATACATTTTCCAAGAATTTACTCTAATTATGAATTTAAATCTAATTTATTTATACTCTTGTGATAGCTGTGATGAAAACATATAATCAAGAAGTTTTTTTACTTTATGTTTTGAAAAACCAAAGTGTTAAAACCATAGAAAATAACAGAAGGATTACCAGTAATCAGAAAAAAATGATTAATTTTAACTGTGCTTTATTTATAGGGTGAATAGTGAGCTATTCTCTCTAAGCAAATAATTTAAGGTCTATTCTCATTTATCTCAGGTCACCTTTCACTTAAGACAGGTCAATTTCCTAACTTATTTTTACAGACCTACTGCTTATCCTAGCCTTACTAGGGAAATTTGTCCAATTATTTTCTGCTCCAACCCTAAGTCCTAAATGTACAATTTTTATAAGCAAGATTTATGTGCCATGTGCCTCAGAATACTTGGAGATTTTCTAAGAAATGCAGATTCTTGGCCATACCCAGGATCTATTGAATCAGAAGTGCTGGGAAGGCTATGAGAATCTGCATCATAACCAGCTTGCCTAGGAGATTCTTATGTACTCTAAAGGAGAAGCACTGCTTTAATTAATATTCTTTGTAGAAAGTGTCAGGATTTGTTTCTTTTTTGTGTTCTGAACCTTTTGTAATGGGCATACCCAATCATATTATCAATATTTTGCTCACTTGGCTGGGATCACTTTGTTTCCACTAGCAGGTTTAGTCCACCCTGATCTCTAGGATGAGACCGTATGGAGAATGGATGTAAATAACTTCCCCCTACAAGGGGGACGTACACTGGTTATTACATAATACTACTCTTCTAGGGATTATACTAGTCTGCTAGCTGCTTGTCTGGCTCTGACTCATAATCCAGGTAGGATAACTGAGTTTCTGCCTGGCTCCTGATCGTCTCTTCTACTTCAGTTTTTAAAAATTAGTTTCCTTATATTATGCCTTATCTTGGTTTTCTACTTGGTATCTCAGTGTCCAACTTGTGAACTATTTACCTTCCTCTTGGGACTTTTACTTCCATGAACTAGGGTTCTGCCCAAACCCCAGACAGTGGCTGAGAACTAATACCTGCTAAGGTTCTTCCAAGGGACATGGTGCTGCCAAGATTCTTTCTCATCTCTCATTGCTAATTTTTGTTCTATTCTTTCTCTGTGCTTTCAGATGTGTGTCCACCCAATGACTTGAAAAGGTGGCCAGCAACTCCCAGACTCACATCTTTAATATTACCAGCTATGCTAGACTGCCTATCTGTATTTGGACTATTGTAAATTATATATTATCTCTTATTGAAGCCACTGTGTGGAAAAAAATTTTTTTTGTTATAGCATTTTAGTTTTTCATCTTTAATTATTAACTATTGAAACTAGAATTGCCTTTTCATATTTTCAAAATCCCTGGGTAGGACTCTAATTGGCTTGGCCAGGGTTTTATGGGCATCTATGGCCAAGCTAGTGGGATATTATAGGAATCCCCACTGGAAGCACACAGTGGATGCAGAGAGAAAGGATTCTCAAATTAGGGAACCATTCCCAGACAAATAAAAGGTTAGTTGGCACATGAAACAATAGATAGTCATTAAAGCTGTGCCAAATAATTTATTGCCTGCTAGTGGCAAATCCACCCTTCATTGCTGCCCTATGATAATGGAGGTAGATCCTGTATGCGTTTCTCCTTTGCAGCTGGCAAATTATTAAGCTTTGTCAGGAGTAAACTGATAGGAAAACATGGTGAGCCAAGAAACTCAAATTTTCTTTAAAGTAAAAAGTTCTTATTCTAAGAGAATGGCATTCAGGGAGCTGGAAGGACAGGAAGCTGTGATTGGAGTTAGAGATGGCAATTTGTGAAGTGACAAAGAATTAAGGAGAATTAATGAAGTAGAAAGGAGATGAAGTCTATGGAACTTGGGATGCCAAGATGTGTGATGCTTGGATGCATCATTTATCCACACCCCTGCTTTTTAGGGATATAAGGTGGGAATTAATACACAACAGGGGGCTTATGCACTTGGAGGCCAAAAAGACCAAACATTATCCACTACAACATCTATTTTAGTTTGCTAAAAGCTGCTGGGAGCATTATACCAGAAATGGGTTGGCTTTTATAATGGGAATTTATTATGTTAAAAACTTACAATTCTGAAGCTGTGAAAATGTCCAAATAAAGGCATTTTCAGGGATGCTGTCTCACCCAAGTTTGGCTGTTCGTGATCCGGAACTCCTGCCATGTGGCAAGGCACATGGAGGCATCTGCTTCTCTTCCTGGTCTCGTTGCTTCAGCTTCTGTCTGCTCTGTCTGTTGCTTCATCTCTCCTGGGTTCCTCTCTGAGCTCCTGGGTTCCTTCTCTCCATCTCTGTGGCTTTTTCTCTGTAAATCTCTTTTTTTCAGTCCTCTGTTTATAAAGGACTCCAGCAAGAGGAACAAGACCCACCCTGGGTCACATCTCACGAAGTAACACAATCAAAGGCCCACCAGATAAATCCAATCCATTCAAAGGGCCCCACAGCCACAGGACTAGATTAGCTTCAAGAACATGATCTTTGCTGGGATCCACAAAACGTTTCAAATTGTCATAATATCATTTTGTCAATGGTTCTTTAAACATAACAGATTAGAAGGGGAGGGATGATAAAATTGATACATTATTAAGGATTTCTAATGAGAGGGTTTTTTCCATGAATTTTATATAATATTGCTTAATACATTTAATCCTCCCCATTGGGTAGTTTGCACCTGGATTTTTACATATAAGGATATTGAGGCTTAGCAAGGTGATAAAAGTAGCCCCAAATCTGTCAGGAGTGGCTTCAAACCAAGTTTTGCCTGAGTACATATGCAGTCTTTTTACCCCCACCCCCACCCCTGCCATACTGATTCTCTAGCAGTAAGAGATTAGGTTGGTGATGCTGGATATAGGTCCTAAAACAACAGTAAGAAGTTACATATGAGAACAAAGAAAGGCCAAAACACAGGAAAAATAATTAGACCACACGCTCAAATCACATTAATCTAGAAGCAATGGCTTATGAAATCTTTTTATAAAATATACTCCAAGTGATCCTAAATAATCAAGAATAGTGAACTACTGTTAATTTTCTAGGACTGTAGAAAATGTGTGTCTGAATAAGAAAGATTTCCAACACAGTTTTAAACTTAAAACACTCAGCTTTAGGTACCTGGACAGCTTCTCCCTCAGGGTAGTCAGATCAGTGGTTTTATGCTACATGTTATTTTGGATTTGTAAGTAAAATGCTACTGAATTTGCCGCCTTAAAACATGAAGTTCTTTAGAGATGAGGCAGTGCTGTAATTCAAAGCTAGACTTTGTCATTCTGAAATGGGAACAATTTCCCTTACAATTTTCTTCAAGCCATCAAGCCTCTAAAGATGAATACATTCATTCTTAACTTTGTTTCTTAGGAGAATGTCAGTGTAGTTCTGACTTCAGAATTTACGAATATGTACAAAAACTTGAAATGTACTGACCAATTCCATGTGTTGTTTTCATTTTGTTTTGCATTTGCACATACCATTCTTTAAAATACTTTTTATGGTAAGAGCTATATTGTTCATCAAATATCGATGGTCATTCAGCTGTTGGTGTGATAGTATCTTCATTGCCAGCTTCATTAGTGTCTACTTGAATTTGAAGCTGCTATTGCTAAAGAGAAGGAAATGGATACTGTCACAATTTTGATGCAAAATGAGAAATTTTTATCAGCAATCATTTTTTAGGTCAAGTATTAGATTTTATTAGTCATGTATGCTCTCTGTTTTGTTCAGTAAATAGGTAGACTGGAGAAAATGGAGCTCTAGCTTCTATTTTTATTTATCTGAGTCATTTCAAGGAGAGATCACAAGGAACCAAAGATCAGCTTCTCTTCTTCCTCCCAATGCAATATTGAGGCACTAAGCCTCACTTGTGTTTTTGATCCAGTTAGTATTAATGATTTTCAGAAAATAGAATGTGCCCACTTCCAAGAGAAAATGTTGTATAGTTAGTGCTTGAATTTTGACTTATTTTTTGAATTTCCCTTTTAAGCATATGGTAATTTCATTAGATTAGTAAATATTTATAATACATATTTGTGTATCCAGAGTTGTGAACATATCAAACAAATATAAGATATGGAGTCAAAGAAAATAGATAAGACATGTATCATTATCAATTCATATTTGCAAAAAGTGAGGCTCATAAAATTATGATATATTCATAAAGATATTAATGGATCCAGGATTCAAATTTAGCTTTTATGACATACAATTTTATATTCTATTATGAATGGTGTCTCTGAGGTGGGACATAATAACTGTCAAGAAATAGAACTTAGTCTTAACCCTATATTATAACCCGCAATTTATGACTGTGCACTAGTCTCACAAAGAGTCTATGTCCTGAGACCTTGGCACATCTGGGGTCAGTAAAACCAAGTAGCTGAGTATAATGATAGTTTTTCAAACACCATAAGGATTATTTGATCCTTTATGGTTATGGTGTAGGCTTTTACAACTTTTATATAATAGGTGACCAATGAACCAATTTGTAAGGTTAATGAGAGTTATTCTAATTTATGATCCCTTTTAGAGAGGGCCAAGAAATCTGGAAAAATCTTTTCTTAAGGTATAAGTCAGTAATGTTATATGTAAGTGGAATAAGCATCAACACAAACACAAGTTCTCCTTTCTTGTTAGAAATTCCCACATTATTAATATCTTATGACTAACAAATGAAAAATCCTTGTTAAACATCAACTATGTTTCCTGAAAGGGACAATACCTGAAGTAATTATGTGAAATAAACAATGAAGATTAAAAATGCCTTAATGAATGAGCACAGGATTGGTATGGGAGGCAGTTTGATGTATGAAGCCTGCATTGCCCCAGTCTGAGCAAGTGGTATCCTGGTCATATAAACACAGAGTTAAGTGTTTAGAAACATGCAGAGTGATGTCTTGTCCTTATGGAGCAAAACAAAATAACCTTGGGAAATGAATATTTTTTTCTAGTCTTTAAAGACAGAGATCTTAAGTAAGACTGAAACATTGGACCTATAGAATTATTTTTAGAAGAAAAGATGCTTTAGGGTGGATTGGAAAGTACAGGTTTAGAAACTATATACAAATACATTTAATACTTCTATTTTTATAAGGTTTCAAATATATTATATGGTTTTAGAAGTCAGGATAATGATTACCCTTGGGGATGTAGTGACTAGAAAAGTTCATGAAGGAGGTTTCTGAAGTGCTGGTAACAATCTTTTTCTTGATCTGCGTGCTAGTTACATAGTTGTATTCACTTTGGGAAAAAGCTCAAGCTGTATGTGTACTATTTGTGTAATTTTCTGCATATGTGTTATACTTCAATTAAAAAATCTTACTTAAGAAAACAAGAATTAAATAAAATTCTTAGAAAGAAATTTTGCTTGTCTTTCCACAAAATTCTTTATTTTCCCTGTTTGTCAGATGATAAGTCTTGTCCTTTAACCAGAGAGATTTCTTTTGAGGGACAATTGAAATATGATGCCTAAAAATATTTAATAAACTATAGAGCCAAACAAATTTGAAGTACATTTATTCCTTAATCATGTATAACTAAAGAAAAATGGAAAGGATTTATTTTTCTAAAATGTATATTTAGAGTAAGTGAATAATTTTAGAATCTTATTGCTAGTACCTGCTTTTACAAAAATATTCAGTATACAACACTTCTGTGAATTTATTAATGTATAAGACCCAGCACTTACTAGGTTTGTACTATTTTTGCTCTCCTGCTTTATAATTCTATGGTGTTGTAACATTAAGCTGACTGGTAAAAAAAACAAGAGAACCTGTCACTTTTCTGCTTTGTTGCTCTCTAAATAGTCAGCATTTCCTGAAATGGAAAGAGTTGTGAGGTATTTAAATAAATTGATGACTCATTCAACTTTGCCAAAAACCTGAATATTTATTTTCTCTTGCCCATAACATTACTTTAATATCTTAAGCTGCTTTATCAATCTGTTCAAACTCCATTATCAGCCCAACTTAGGCAACATTAATTTCTCCCCTTTCTGCCATTTGGTGGAGGCTAATTTCACTCAAATATAATATATTCCTTACTCAAGAATTTTATTCTAAGTAAAGGTATGAACTTGCACAAGGAGGATATAGCAAATAATACAAAATGAGGAAATTTTGAAAAGTGATTTGGGAAAGCTGAAGGAAGCAATTTTGTTCAGTGGAAATCAGTCTAATTGAATTTCAGCTACAAAAGTCTCTCTGTTTCTCTAAAAAGTATAGTCTTGCTCTATTTTTCTTTTAGAACAGCCAATTTAGCAAACAAAACCAAATCCTTCCTTTGCTTTATAAATTAGTTATAACTACTAAGAGAATGTTTCATGACACTATTCATGACCGTATTATTGCTGTTTTTTTACTGTAAACCCTAAATTTTTTTTAGGTTTTCATTTGGAAATAATTTCAAACTCACAATAAAGTCATAAGTATAGTACAAAAACATACCTATCCCTTTACCCTGATAAAGGTACTAACATTTTACCTCATTTTCGTTTTTGCTTGACCTATTACGTCTGTCTCCCCTCTCTATTGTAGGCAGAATTCTAAAGATGCACCTCTCCCAGCCTCCAGATTCCTGTTTCCTGGTTACTTAATCAAACATTACTAGAGATAATGCTGTGAAGAGATTTTGCAGATATAAAGACCCAAGTCAGTTGACTGTAAAATAGTAAAATACAGATATCAACTTGGTAGGCTCAGTCTAATCACATGAGCCCTTTAAAAGCAGAAGTCAGAGAGAAGTAGTAGAAGGGGGAGTCAGAGAGATTCAGAGTGTGCAAAGAACACCCCATTGCACGCTTGAAGATGGATCACATGCAAAGGAATGTGAGCGGCCTTAAAGAGCCCAGAGAGAGGCTCCCAGTTGACAGGCAACCAGGATCAGGGACTTCAGTTCTACAGCAGTAAGAAACTGAATTGTGCCAACCACTCAGATAAGCTTGGAAGCAAATTCTTCCCCAGAGTCTCTACAAAGGAACACAGCTTTGCCAACACCTTGATTTTGGCCTTATGAGATCCTAAGCAGAGGACCTAGTTGAGTTTCCCTGGACTTCTGGTCTATAGGATCTGAGAAATTCAATAGGTATTGTTTTAAGTTGCTAAATTTTTGGAAACTTGTTATCTAGCCATAGAAAAATATCTATGTATCATCTATTTATCTTACTCTTCTTTTTCTGAACCATTTGAAAACAAGGTGTACATATCATGTCCCCTAGATATTTCAATGGCTATTTCCTAAGAATAAGGTTACTTTCTTTAGGTACAGTATATTTATCAATTTAAGTAAATTTATCATTGATACAATACTTTTATTTAATCTGTTACCCATATTTCAGTTTTATCAATCGCCCAAGTAATGTCCTTGATCGCTTTTTTTTCTTCAATGAGAATTCAGTCTCCAATCAGATACTGCATAGAGTCATCATGTCTCTTTTAACTTAGAGTATATTTTCAGCCTTTCTTTGTGTTTTATGACATCAATATTTTTGAAGTATACATTCACCTCTTAAAATAAAGTTTGGGGTTTGTGTTATGTTTCCTCATGGTTAGACTCATGTTTTGCATTCCTAGCTAGAATGTGATATATAAATGATTCTGTGTCCATTTTAGGGTATCACGACTGACATTACACAATGTCAATCAATCTGCCATTAACTGGTGATATTAATTTTCATCATCTGATCAAGGTGTTGTCCTTGGTAAAGAATAGTTACTAATTTTTCCCTTGCAACTAATAAGCAATATGTGAGCAGATACTTTAGAACCATGTGAATATTCTGCTCACTACCAAAATTTCCCAAGATTTAGCATCCCTTGATGATTCATTTGTGCAATAATTATTACTATGATGGCTGAAATGTGATGAATTTCCTACTTCAGTGCTATCTCCATATTTACCATTCAGCACTGGTAATTCAAATATAAAGAATAGCTCCCTGATCTACCCTACTTATTTTATTTGTATTTATATTGGTCCAGACTCCTGTTTTTCTATTGTTTTTCTATATTTTATAATTCATACTGCACTTCAATTTTTTGGGCTGCTCATATTTTCTCAGTTGGTTGCCCCTTCAAGCTGACATGCCTCTATCCCTTGGAGCAGTTCTTTACTTTCTGACAGAGTAAGATACACAGGCTTCTCTTGCATCAACCCTTCCTCAGCCTGGAGTGAGCCCATTCTTCAAGGATCCTTGGGAAATCTAGATATTTTAACTTGAGGAACTATACAAATGAAATTGTACTGTAAGGATATTAATCTTGAGATAGAGTTTGCATTAGAATGCATTGTGGATAGAATAGGAAGCCAGGTTATGAGACTAAAAACTTTTTTTTTTTTTTGAAGATTTATTTAATTTATTTCTCTCTCCCCCCACCCTTTCATTGTTTGCACTTGCTGTGTCTGTTTATCTTCTTTATTTCTTTTAGGAGGCACCGGGAACTGAACCCGGGACCTCTGATGTGGGTGGGAGGCACCTAATTGCTTAAGCCACCTCCGTTCCCTGCTTTGTTATGTCTCTCATTATGGTTTTCTTCTTGTGTCTCATGTTGAGTCTTGCACACCTGCCTGTCACACCAGCTCGCTGTCTTCTTCAGGAGACACTGGGAACTGAATCACAGACTTCCCATTTGGTAGGCGGGAGCCCAATTGCTTGAGCCACATCCGCTTCCCAACAGACTAAAAACTTTGATTCTAGTTATTATTGTTTTCTTTTCTTTCCTTTAGATCTTGGTAAAGTGTTGGGGTGAATTTTGTTTATTTTAGAAAATATGTAAAAATTATTTGTCCTTTCCTTCTGTCTTCCATTTCCTCAAAGGAAAAACAGTCATGGCCTTACCTTGGTAATTGCTTACCAAAATTTAGTATGTATATATACTTTGTCATCTCTGTTTAGCTATACATGTAGCCAAAATAAAGATTTAAAAACTCATCTTTCTAAATAATCATAAAATTAGCAGCATACAGAGAAGGACTTTTTGAAGGCAGTAAGTTCTACAAAATTGGATATGAAGAAGCAATAATATACTGCATATTAAAAAACAGCAAAGAGCAATGACTGAAAAAGCAGAGTTTACAACCCTATGTGATGGAAACTGATACATGTTTTCATATGGAAATGCCAGTGTTCAAAATTGAAAGAGTTCTCTATGAATTTTTGAGGGAAGCAAACAGGTTTTGAGGAGTTTGCTTGTAGTTAGAAGTCAGACCTTGCTTCTAAATTAAAGGTATACCAAAACCATTTGGGGCCTCTTTATGCTTTTGATGACTAATGTCAAGCTCTTGCCTTTTATCTCATGGTCATACTTATTTCCACACTCCTAAGGCTTTTCCACTGTTAGAAGGGAGTCCAAGACAAATTCTGCATAACTCCAGTATCACCTGGTATTGATTTTTAAGTCTAGATGAACTGGAGAAGAATAAATTAAGGGCTATCTAATATATGGTCATGGGAGTAGTTATTTACACAAAGAATTTTAATCTTCTTAATACTATTTCCACAAAACAGAAATCTGGGATTAGAATTAGATGTAAAAAGCAGCCATTAAGTTAATACATTTTCAAAAGATTCACAATGATGTGGAGACCTGAATTTAGTATCTAGATTCTAGCTTCAGAAACCACTATTTAAAAATAGAATATTAATAATAGTAGTAATTATTTATTGATTTTAACTAAGCACAGACACAGGATAAAACATTTTAATTTGCGTTAACTCATTTAATTCTTAACAACACTGTGAGATAAATGCTCTTATTATACCTATTTTACCAATGAGGAAACAGAGAGACGCAGAGTGATTAAGTAACTTGTTCAAGATCTCAGGGCTTAATGGTTGGAGTTAATAGTAGAACTCAAGAAGTCTGACTCTCAACAACTCTATCATCTTAACTTATTTAAAAAATCCATACATGTTTTAAACAATGGCTTCCCTGTGATTCATCTTGTGACTCTAAATAAAGCATTGAAAACTCAAAATTTAAAATGGCTACAAATCTCAAAGGAAAATAGAAAAAATGATGATAATAATTTTATAAAAAGGAGTGAAAGCCATGGATTGATTGCTTTTCACTCAGTTATAGCTGAAAGAAAATCAGACAGTATATTTAGGAGCTTAGTAAAAGGAAAATTGCTGTCTTTCCTGATAAGTGATAAATCATTCCACATAGTAAATACAAAAATAAAACCAAAATTAATAATGGATGTTAAGAAGCTTCAGTGCTCAAATGATGGAAAAGAATTAGGAGTTTGGAATCTGAAACATAACACACACTGTGATAATAAGAAGGGCATTAAAACATTTTAAAAATCAGGGTAAATACTGTGCCCCAAATAAAGAAATATCAGCATGAAAATGAATCTGAACTTGGGAGTTTACTTTCTCCTAGAAAACAAGAAGGTGCAGACCCCACAAAATAACAAGTAACTCAAATTTTGGAAAACTATCTTTTCAAATCTTCTTAAAAAACAATAAGCTAACAAACTCAAAACTCCAATGATTTTTAAAGATCAAAACTGCAGCCTATCCTCAGATTCACTCATATAGTCAATTACTCTATTTGTTGGAGACCCAAAATAAGAAACAAAATTAATCGTAATAAAAATAATACCAGTGAAAGTACTAAAGTGCTTAGCTTCTCTGGGATTTGAGGGTTCAAAGAAAACTCAAGTTTCATGTTCACTGCCAAATTCAATAAAGGGAAAGGTAGAGGCAAAATGTGAATTGTGCAAGAGATTTGGGTTGAGAAGAGGCCATTTTCCATCCTTTCTCATCATTTCTAATCATATTTTACTCAAGGCCTCATCTCCTCAACACTTTATCCCTCTAGTCATACTCAATTGATAAGTCTAAATCATGGGTAAGAGTTTAAAATAACTCAGACTCTGCTTGTATCCATATTTATAACTGTTAATTTGGTGCACATTGGACTGCTATATTTCTGAATTGGAGCAAGCTCAGTCACCAGTAATTAGTAATTGTATGAATAATGATAATAGCACTTATCATCTATTGACATTTTCGCATATCAAATGCTGTACTTCATTTCGTTGTAGGCCCGCTTCCTCAGAATTACAATCATTTTATTAAAGTTCAGCATAGTCAAGTTACTAGTTCTGTGTCACACAGGTAGTTAATGATAGGACCAAGTCCAACCCCCAATTCCAAAGATCCTGTTCATAAACACAACACACTGTGGCACTCCCGTTAGAAGTAACTCATTCTTTTTTTTTTGGGGGGGGGGG